>JARYHS010008075.1:182952802-182988293 GCA_031002005.1 Vandiemenella viatica
CCCAATACTGCGCAAACGGCTTTCATAATCAAGGCTTCACTTTTAATTAAGTTAAGCAACGCCGCTCGCCAGGCGGACGTCCCGTGAATGGATCGTGATGTTTATCGGGATGAGATTAGCACTGAGGGTCCTTGCTGAAGGTCGCCATGTACGAAAGTTAGAGGTAAACAGATTTAAGACGTCACTACTGTACCTACTGTAAGCAGGACGCACAGTTCCTCCATGAGTTACGCCTATAACAAATCGAGACCACTAATTAATCACTACATACATTAAACTGTAGGCTGTCATTTCCTACCAGTCTCCTTGTTAACTTATTACGAAATACTACAGAACCGAATTCAATGATATTTTAACAGGTTGAAAGTTTAGGACCGAATATAAAAACTGCGGTACTTCTTGTAATACTACGTGAACTGTGGACGGAGAAAGACATTATAATCTGTACGTAACAGACAGGCGCAAAGATCACATTGCATCAAAGATAAACACATCTTTCTTAATGTGAAAAATTCACAACAAACATCACACTACATTAAAGTGAAATACTCATTTCTTAACCTGAACAGAAAACCACTAAACATCACACAACATCAAAGAGGAAACTCCTTTCTTAAACTGAACAGAAAAGCACAAAACATCACACTACATCAAAGAGAAAACTCTTTTCTTAAACTGAACAGAAAAGCACAAAACATCACACTACATCAAAGAGAAAATTCCTTTCTTAAGCTGAACAGGAAACCACAAAATACGAGCATAACACTATATCAAAGAGGAAACTCTTTTCTTAAACTGAACAGAAAGCCACAAAACATAACACTACATCAAAGAGAAAAACGGGTATCTTAATCTCAAGAGATACACACTAAACATCATACTACATCAAAGAAAATAACGCCTTTCTTAACCTGAACAGATACATCACAAAATGACACAATTCATCAAAGATACACATGTTTCTTCATAATGGTAAAAGTATATTTCTATGTTCTTGCGATCTGCTGACAGAGTTTAGATTTGCCGCGCATTCCGCCTCTGTCGGGGCTGTACCTACAGTTTAACGTGGAACTGGAACCACGGAGGGTCATGGCGTAGCTCACTATCAAACCCAGCTTTGAAATATTCGTGCCACAACCGGGATTTGAATTTGTGGCCGAAATCTGAAAGCAATCACCAGAACCACTATGTCATGAAACCTGTCAATAATAATGATGACCGAGCATTATTAGTGTTAAGCCAACCAGTGTGGGGCGATGTGCTGAGATAAGCCACACTGGATTGGGGAGGTACAACGGAGCCTGGCACGAGCCCACACCTACGCGAACCGGCTGTCCTCACTGCAGTATTTACGCGTTTTACGCTCCCATCGAGGCAAATTCTGGGACGGTACACAATTTCTTTCTCATAAATCACACATTTCACAAAAAAAACTCATGAAATAGTTACACGTTTCACAGACAGATACCAACACATCGAACGTGGGAGATGAGTGGTTAACGCTCTGGTCTCGAGGACGGGGGTTCGAATCCCCATCCGGGCATCCAGATTTGGGTTTCCCCCAAATCACTCCAGACGAATTCCGGGATCCTTCCTTCAAATGGCCATGGCCGAATTCCTTCCCGCTCATTGTCCCCAGCCTCTAATAACCTCGACATCGACGAGGCGTAAAGCCAAAAGTAAAAAAAAGAGAGACAACTACATATTACTTAAAGAATTATTATTTAATTATTAATTATATATTATATAATTGTCCATACCCTTATGAATGAAATCAAGTTGCGGCCATGCTCATCTTTACCCTTCCACTCACCTCTCCTAATTTTTTCACCAATATCTTTCCATGCCTCATCACCAATATTCGCATTCTACATTCGCATGACCCTCTTCATCCTCCTCCAGTCTTCCACCGAATCCCTTTCCAGCTCCTCTTTCATATCAGCTACCGATTGTGTTCTGCGGTAATTTCAAAAGACAAATTTAGCAGTCCTGCTTTGTACCCCTCCAACTCCTGTATTTGATACTAAAAATGGGAGTCCCATCCTACACCCCCATATTCGACCAGAGGTCTGACCAATGTTTTGTAACCCAATTCCTTTACTTCTCTAGTACACCATTTCGTCACTGTTTCCAACAGGTGAAGGATTTTGAAACCTTCTACTACTACCTGTCCAATGTTTGCTGCCCAGTTAGCAGTAGTACCACGTGGTAGGTGTAGAATGCTTGGCGTAAGCTGGGGCATGTTGCCGAAAAACATAGCTCCATATATGACCATGCCAATGTTGAGTAAAACTCATCGATGACATCTGACCCCAAAATGTTGGGGGAGCGTGATGTAGAAGAAGAAAATCATTAGTGTTAAACTTTTAACGTGTATTCACGCATATTTTTTTTTTAAAAACTTTTAAAATAATTACGTTATCTTTATTCTGGCTGTATCCTCTCGGTAGGGAATGCGAATAAAAATTAACTAACGTGTCAACAAATAGAGAGTGGTGGGTGAGCGGTGACGCAGTAGCCTGCATTCGGAATTGCTGTGTGGCTAAGCCGAGCGGAAGCTATCATGCGACAAACACCTTTTCCATTCGTTCCGACCTTCATCATCTGGGAGAGCAGCTATCTGTGAAGTTATGTCGAGGAATTAGGTTACACATCCTTTAGTTCTTGTAGCTAGTAAAGACCTTTGCAAACAGTATAAATTATCTTCTCTAAGTAGTGTGTCAAATATACTGACAAAACATTAGCGTATCTCATTTAGATGTATTCTCATATTTTATTTAATGATCAAGGTTACTTTGACGGAACTACTCGGCACACAAAGTTATTGGTTATTTATCGGTAAACTATTGTGAGGGAACACACAGTTCAGAAACAAAGATGCTGTTTAGTAAATACACTGACTGGCAACAACTATAACGGCACTGTTGATACTGCGTTACTAAATGATTGCGTAGCAACGGCACTGGGCTTGGATTAGCTTTATGGCATCTGTTGGGATTATTAAGTGACCTTAGATGAAGTGAAGGCTAGCAACATCACTTCACTGAGGTAAACCTGGTGCTTGCTATTCCATGTTAAGCAACTTACGAGGGTGGCCCAGAAACTAATGCACCACATTTTTTTTCACAACAAATATCTATTGAATACCATGAAACATATACACACGAAAGAATGATTTTTCTTCTATACTTCATATTTTTCCACGTAATCTCCTTCCTGTTCTATGGCCTTCCTCCAGCGAGACACAAGAGCGTGTATGCCCTGGCGGTACCACTCCTTGTTCTGATCACGAAAGCATTTCCTCACTGTGCGAATCACCTCTTCGTCTTCCTCAAAATGTCTCTCACGAATGGCATTCTTCAATGATCCAAACAATTGAAAGTCTGAGGAAGCTAGGTCAGAGTTATAGGGTGGATGGGGTAACACTGTCCAACCCTGTTTTGTGATGTGTTTCAACGTCCTCAAACTTGTGTGAGGGCGTGCGTTATGATGTTGAAGCAAACAATCGCCTGGGTTGTTATGGCTTCCAAGTCGCTGAAAGAGCTTCTTGAGTTTGGTTAGTGTGTTCACACATGCCTCAGAATTAATGGTGGTGCCTCTCGGCATCACATCAATGAGTAAGACACCATCACAGTCCAAAAACACAGTGAATTTTTTCTTCTGTAGAGAGTCAGGATGGCGCCATTCCATCGATTGCCGTTTTGTTTCGGTCTCAAAATGGTGAACCCAGGTTTCGTCACCTGTCACAATATGGGACAAGAAGGCTTTCCCCTCAACATCAAAACGTTTGCAGCGACTCAGAAGAAATATTTTTTCTGGGAGTTTTGTGTTCCTCTGTAAGACGCCGCGGAACCCATCGTGAACACGTTTTTTGCGTAATCAAGAGCACTGACGATTACACCCACACTTCGTTTGCTGATTGACAGCTCCCGCGCCAACTGCCGAGTCGTTATGCGTCAGTCCTCGCGAATGAGCACATCAGCACGCTGCATCTTGTCAGGTGTTACAGCAGTGGGTGGCCTTCCCGACCGCTGCAAATCCTGGAGCTCAGCAGAACCGTTTTCAGATGTTCTCAGCCTTTGTGCCCAGCGACTAAACGTACTTCTTTCGACTGCTGATGCGCCATAAACTGCACAGAAACGTTTTTGAATGTTTCCAACTGTTTCTTGCTCCGCAGTGAGAAAATCACTGACGACACGCTGCTTATAACGAACATCACTCACAGACGCCATGTTGAACCTTTGCTGCAAGTACGCTATCTGTCGGAAGAAACGGAAACTTTGCGCGCACACTCTGAAAAACTTCAGAGAATTCATACCTAAAGTTTCACATTCGTAACATTCGTCCCAGCTATTAATTCTCGTAAAAAAAATATTCGATAGACGAAATGAACTGTTTGATCCTGACGAGATCTATAAGCAGTTCGTCATGACCCATGGAAGGATTAGATTTGACCCGCAGCTCAAATGGCCGATGTGCAATGTCCACACCAGACACCCATAAATGGATATCATAAAAATTGCACAGTTAAATGCTAGACGGAGCAAGCTAGTCCTCCATGAGTTAAGAAAATTGGCAGAGGAAAATAGCTGGGACATATTATGCCTTCAGGAACCCCATTCAAATAGAGGGTCGATTCCGTACATGCCAGTAACTGCACAAATCATTGCAGACGGGGAGCACCCTATGTCAGGCATAATAGTATTAAATAGGAATATAACTACAACTAAAATTGTTCAATTCTGTGATGAGCACACTACATGTGTAGAAATCAGTACAGGTTGGTGCAACGTAATTGTAGTATCAATGTACTTCCAATACAAAGATCCAATTGATCGATACTTGAATAAAATTAGAGAAATTCTCAACAGTCTAGGAAACCAGAAGATAATCATAGCGGCAGACGCAAATGCACGGTCACTGCTCTGGCACAGTGACCATACAAATGAGAGAGGCCAAGACCTGACTGAGTTGATCTGCGAGTTTAATCTAGAAGTAAGAAACAAACCATTCAATCCCCCTACTTTTAATGATAGGCATGGAGCTACATCTAACATAGACGTAACAATTACTAACGATCTTGTGGGAAATATGTTACGTAATTGGCGGGTGGTAGATAATCAAACCACGAGTGACCACAATATAATTCTATATGACCTCTCTCGGCAACGAACTGAGGCAACTAGTAATGGGAATACTAAACTTCGCTATAATATCAGAAGGGCGGTATGGCAGAGACTTAGGGAGTGTTTCCGTCTTCCAGTGGACTTGCTGGAGGGCAATGACGTGGACCACATGGCAAGGGAACTGACTAGGTCCATCCAAACAGCAATGAAAGGCAGTATTCCACTGGCAAAGGTAAAAAGGGTGAAGGATATACCGTGGGATGAGAGACTGCATAGAATGAGATCGAACATGCGAAGGGCGCGGAGGCAGTACCAACGCTGTGCTGTGGCGGCTGATAGGCTTGTTTTGCTTAATAGATACAGGGAAAGAAAAGAAGCTTTTAAGCAGCAACTCTTAAAAACTAAAACAGATAGCTGGGAGGCCTATGTCAGATCCAATCTTAGATCAGATCCCTGGGGCATTCCGTATAAGATAGTTGCCGGAAAAATAAGACCACCTACTACGTTAGCCACTGTGAGGACTGAGGAAGGTAACATGACCAAAAATTGGACTACAACAGCGGAGGAATTATTAAGGCAGCTACTACCTGATGATGTGGAAGATAGAGAAACCGACTTTCATAGAAACGTGCGGAGTGATCAATCTCAGCTTTATGTAGCTGAATCGGAAGGGGAGGACATAACAGTAGACGAGGTAGTAAAGGCCATAAACAGTATGGCAAAGCATAAAGCACCGGGACCGGACGGGATAGTAGCAGAAGTGTTGCAGGCCCTAGTAGTCCAACTGGCCTTCCCACTATGTACGCTTTTTAACAAGTGCCTCCAGCAAGGCCGGGTTCCAAACATCTGGAAGCAAAGTGAAGTCATGATATTGACCAAGGGGGGAGACAGAGATCTAGCAAACCCAAAATCATATCGGCCGATCTGCCTGCTAAACGTCCTTGGAAAGGTTCAAGAAAAAGTATTGATTAACAAACTGCAATATCACAGAAGCCAAATAGGCATTAACATGAACCAATATGGCTTTCGAGCAGGCAGGTCGACCGAAGACGCAGTAAACAGGGCGGTAAATTTAGTTAAAAGTAGTTCTATGAAGTACGTAATAGGAATTTTCATAGATGTTTCCGCAGCTTTCGACAATTTATGGTGGCCGATGTTGTTCCGCCGCCTGAGGGAAATAAACTGTCCAAGTAACCTGTATAATACACTGCGGGATTACTGTAAGAATAGATTCGCCACATTGAGATGTCCACGAGGGAAGGTAGATAAACGTCTTACTAAGGGCTGTCCCCAGGGCTCAGTAAGTGGGCCAGTCTTCTGGGATTTAGTTTTTGAAGATGCTCTTAGGCGTTTGGAGGGGCTGTGTGGCTTGCTGGGGCTGGTCGCCTTTGCTGACGATTTGCTGTTGTTGATTGAAGGTCGGACCAGACAAGACATAGAAGATAAATCCAAGGTAGTGATCGAAGAACTTCAGGCATGGTGCTTGGAGGCTAAGCTGAGCCTTGCACCAAAGAAGACCCAAATGATGCTACTAAAAGGGAAATTGGAGCGGGATCCAATTGTTAAGATGAATAACATCACCATAAAAAGGAAGCCGACAACAAGATACTTAGGCGTCACTCTGGATGAGTTCCTAAACTTCGCAACGCATATTTCCGAGACGTGTGAAAGAGCTAAGGCGGTCATGCACAAATTTGTAAGCATAGGCCAGAGGAAATTCCATCTCCCGATCATCTTAATAAGAAGATACCATGATGCTATCCTGGCATCACTGGTAGGGTATGCGGCTAGTGTCTGGGCGCATAAACTACTGCAGGTGAAACCTCGTAAGGCGGTACTGAGAGTGCAGAGAAGCATTCTGATACGGCTAAGTGGTGCCTATGCTACTACATCTGCTGACTCACTCACAATATTAGTAGGAGTATGGCCGCTGGATCTCGAGATCAGGAGACGAGGAGCCATATACTGGCTGCGTAAAGAAAATCAGGCCAAGGTGCAGGAGATTGTGGGAGCAGTAGCACAATCTGTGGTGGAAATTAAAAACGCACTCCTCGCCGAATGGCAAGCCCGTTGGGACAGCAGCCAAACAGGCAGAAGATTATACAGCGTGTTTCCAAATGTACAAGAGAGGCTGAATCTTGGATTCTTTAATCCTTCACCTGGGCTAATACATTACATGACCGGACACGGACCATATAACCAGATGCTATATCAAAGAGGGTTGAAGGAAACCAGTGCATGTGAGTGTGGCGCAGAAGGAACACCAGAGCACGTCTTGTGGGAGTGTCCTGAAACGGAAGAGGTGAGAACAGCGGATGTTAGCGAAATGCGGAACATGCTAACACGGGATATAATCCTGGACGAGCAATTGTGGAGCAGGCTTGACAACCTATCAGACAAAGTGTCTAAACTACACAGGAAAAAATATCTGGACCGAGCAGTAGTCGGGCGGGGCCGACCACCTCCGGGACCCCAGCAGCTGCACAGGCGTATCTAGGCGAATGAGAGCATTGTAGTTAACAGAATAGTGCGAGAACTTCCGGTAACCGGAAGTGATCCCGACGGGTCAACCAATCCGGTTCGGCTGGAAATGCCAGACGGACCAGGAATGGTTTACTGTTTCCGGGATAATAACGGTGGAAGGAATAGTGTGGTGAATACAGAAAGATGTAAATAATAATAATAACAGTTATATCCTTCCAAGATGTAGCGTCCTTAGCTGGCGTACTACAACGTAAACATCATGTAATTGATAGGCAAAGAACTGTAAATGTTTACAAAGCCGGAGCCAGGTCGTGTTTGCCACGGAATTTACAGTGGTCAGCAGTGCCGATACAGCATCTAGCCAGCGAGGTTAATGCCTGACAGGCCGCGTGCGTATTGAGCACAAACTGACGCAAATAAAAAATGGCCAGTGTTTGTATTACTAAAAGGCATAAAAATTGCCCAATGGCATTGAGCAAAGATATGGAATGTTACCATACCTTAATATAGTTACAAAAAAAAAAAATACATTTCAAAAAACAAGTCACAAATTAATAGCAACGGAATTTCGATAACACACGAACTGGTTCAAGGCTGTAAAAGCAAAGCAGGTAGTACTAATGTATGCATGTAGAAACTGTGAAAATAATAACGCATGTATTGTAAATCCCAGTAGATCTGTATCTTAAAAATTGTTGTTAGAAATTCATTGTAATACAACCTGATGTAATATGATCATGTATTCACTAACCGACAAACAACTGTAAGCTCGCACTGTAATTGTCAAATAACTACCAATGTAAATATTGTAATCCATTTACTAACTGACTCATCTGTAACGCATATTGTTTAATATTTAATAATTTATCATTTCGTATCAGTTACCAATTAGCTAAGTGAAGCGGAAAAATATGCTAATTGCTTACATAAAACTTTCTTAGACTGTAAAATTGTAAACTGTTAACATGGTTTCGCCAGAAAACAGGTTTGGCCTGCCTCTTCGCGGGGACGGGAGACTGTGGAAGCTATCCGGTAATCCACACAGCTGAGAGGCCAAATTAACCAGTAATGAAACCAGCGACACTGGCGGAACCCTTAATCAATTTAAAAAAATGTATGTAATAGGGCCTAATTTAGTATCTAGATATTAGGCTGTATAAATGTGAGATAAATAAAATAAAAAAAAAAAAATTCGTAACATTATTCGGGGCTGAGAAAAAAAAAGTTGTGCATTAGTTTCTGGGTCATTCTCGTAATAAGAATAAAATTAAAGGAGGAACAAGAAAAGTTACACTATTACTTGTCTCCGCCTCTAATGACATCGACGTCGACGAGAAATAATTCCGTAAACCGAAAATACTATAGTCCTCGATTAAGGTTTTTTCCAGAAACAGGGAGCGGTTAGGTGAGTTCTCCTCCCAGAGCCTATCTGACGGCTGCTGTAGTACGCAGACTGCTCCCAGATGTCGTCGCTGACTGTTCACTGTATGCTGTTCTTTCCCACGTGGGTCCCGCTCCAAACTGCAGCTCTTTAACGCAAACAGCATTACGGTGCGCCTCTCCCGGTAATACGATTGTCGCCCGCCTCTCACGTACACTCTGTCTCCCTTCTCCTTTTGCCTCGGAGTAAATAAAATCTTGGAAACGTCCGAGTGCAAACAGACCTCCGTGTTTAGCCACTCGCTCCCTACCTCAACGTCACCTACACCTACTACATTACACGTCTCGTCACACAGTTATAACTACTTAGTCACTGTCCATGTCTCTCAGTTATTGCCCAAATGTTTTTAAATTAAACACCCAGTATATTGACCATTGTTTTATTAATGTATTCATGAGACGCGTTTCGCACTTCTCGTATGGGGCATCCTCAGTGCTAAAATATTGGTGGTCAACACATTGCGGAACAACTGTTTACCATAATTTTTAATTAGTCACTGACAGTCTACTTGACCCACCTTGTAAGTTTACCCTTCTTGGAGTTAGGTAATTTGGCTTAGCTCCTCTTGATATGTATTAACTGCCCGTCTGCGGAAGTCGGCATATTATTTCAATGCACAGCTCAGAAACAATTAGATAATATATCTATATCATGACATGAAATTTTTGAAGAAACACTCGAAAGCACTTTTTATTTATAATCACTTGGTACAAAACACACTACTTTACATTCCGTTTTAATCAACGACGTGCCATCTATATCTTACATTCTCGTCCATACACTCGCCATATTCCCTTCTCTCTTCTGTCCAAAGATATACATTATCATAGATGACCACTGTCCATAGATATTCTGGCACTTTACTATACACTTATCTTTTTATTTCTTTCATACCAATTTAATACATTTGTATACACAACACAAGCATGACTAATATCTAATTAATTATTTAACAAAAAATTTTCACCAAAAATAAAAAAAATTAAAGGGACCTTGTCACCTTACAACCTAATACATGAAGTCCAGACTTTGTATAGTTTTGCTAATACGGTCGTCATGGCAGGCTAGTTAGCATCATTACTTTCAATTCAATCCCTTCGAATAGTTTAAATAGCCATTATGTGACGGGGTATGGGAACATTACATTTGGATGTGGTCAATGGATACGAAATATATATATATTACTAATGTCTTTTCGGCTCGTCGATGTCGAGGTCATTAGGGGCGGGATGGGACTGGGGACAATGAACGGGAAGGAATTCGGCCATGGCCTCTTCATGGAAGCATCCATGCATTCGCCTTGAGTGATTTAAGGAAACCATGGAAAACCGGACGGGGATTCGAATAGGGGTCCTACCGAATGCAAGGCCAGAGCGTTAACCATCGATGAACTGAAGGCGGCCATTACTGAAGAAATAGATGCTATTCATCTGAATACGATTTAGAGGATTATGGACAACTTCCGGGACACACTCCCTCAGTTTTTGAACAATGGAGGTAAACATTTACAAGACATCATTTTCAAAGCCAAGTAAATTAAAACTGCATTCTTTATTCTTTCAAATAATTAAAAATTTATCATTGCACCCCGCTTTGTGTTTATTACATACCTCTATGAAATCTGAAAGATGACTCAACCTCTATAAACACGCCGACCACCAACTGACAAGTAATGATATTATTCCGAAATTTGCAAATCCTTCTGAGTGAAAAGTTTAAGTTAAAGCAAGTCTGTACAGCAATCGGTATAATCACGCTCCACAACAACCACATGGCTACTAAACACATGGTACCCGCACTCCCAAGCGTATTTGGACAGTTTTATTTTCTCTGGCTAGTACGACGGTGCGAATACGACATCTTCCATTTTACTGACGCGGCAGAGCGAATTGCGTATCCACCTGGTCGTGGCACAATACGCTTGTATACGAACGCACTTTATCATAGTTACTGCACGACTGACTTTCTGCGAGACTAGCGTAAATGCGTGCAAATGATTAATCGATCTTCTCTTCCGGGTATCATCGATACGTATACACTGATCAGACAGAACATTAGGACTACCTACCTTAAAGCCGCAATGTCCACCTTCGGCACGGATGGTAGCGGCGACGCGTCCCGGCATGGAAGCAATGAGGCGCTGGTAGGTCGCTGGAGAGAATTGGCACCACTTCTGCACACTCAAGTCTCCTAATTCCCGTAAATTCCGGGGAAAGTGGCGATGAGCTTTGGCGCCACGTTCAATCACATCCCAGATGTGTTCGATCGGGTTCAGATCTGGCGAGTTTGGGGGCCAGCACATCAACTGCAACTCGCCACTGTGTTCCTCGAACCACTCCATCACACTCCTGGCCTTGTTGAAAAAAGCCACTGTCGTTGGGTTACATGGTCGTCATAAAGGGGTGTATGTGGTCTGTAACCAGTGTACGATATTCATTGGCCATCATGATTCCTTCCATGGGCTCCACTGGACCCATATATTTCCACATGAATGTTCCCCAGGTCATAATTGAGCCGCCGCCTGCTCGTCTCCTTCCCGCAATATAGGTGTTCCCTTGGAAAACGACGGATTCGCACCCTCCCATTGGCATGATGAAGAAGGTATCGGGATTCATCAGAAAATGTAACGCTCTACCACGGCGCCAATGTCCAGTGACGATGGTCTCGTGCCTATTCCAGTCTTAGTTACCGATGTCGTGGTGTTAACATTGGTAAATGTATGAGCCGTCGGCTGCGGAGGCCTATCGTTAGGAGTGCTAGGTGCACTGTGTGTTCAGCCACACTTGTACTCTGCCAAGCATTAAAGTATAAAGTTAGTTCCACCACAGTTCGCCGCCTGGCCCGTTTTACCAGTCTGCCCAGCCTACAACGTCCGACAACTGTAATGAGGGGTGGCCGCCCAAACCTTCGAAGTTTGGACGTGGTTTCACCTTGTTTTCGGCACTTGATGTAGACATTCACCGCAGGACTCCTCGAACACCCGACAAGTCGTGCAGTTTCCGAAATGCTCGTGCCGAGCCTCCGGGCCTTCAAAATCGTAGGTCAAAACTTGCATAGATAATGCGCTTTCCCCACTTTAAACACGGATAGCGCGCTCACTTATACGACATGCACCGTGCGTGTGTCTGACTAACAGTCATTCCTCGTCAGGTGACGCTGCTATTGCCTAGAAGGATTTATATGGATAGTACGTAGGTGCTCATAATGGTCTGGCCGACCATTGTACTTCGGTACGTTTTAATAAATCACTCATTACTACATAAAGGCTCGCTGTTCTACTATATTTGACAACAGGTTAGTCCTATAGAGCACTATTCTGGACTGGTATTGAATTCCTAAATTCAGATCAACAAAGACATTACTCAAGACACTGAAACCAGCCATCTGTCATTATAAAAGTGCAGGTTAGACAAGAGAAACAGCTGACACCAGTAACGTTACGTGAATATAAAGGTTACAGTTAAAATCGTGAATGTCAAAATTTATACCAGTACAGAGAACTGTCGAAAATGTCCCGGAGTGACATGTGATAGCTACCACTACTTTCCCACTGACGATGCCCGACACCAAAACGCTGTAACGCGTCTACTGAAAACACAAATAAAACAGTTGTTAATAGATAGTGCTTAATGTTAAATATAAATGACACAAAACGAAAACATGGTCAGATTCGCCACTGGAATTCAATATTCTCAGAATTTGGTTAGAAGTAGAAGCAAATTATTTGCTACATTTTCACTCTGACAAAAAACTGAAGTGAACACTGTCATTGCATTGTAAAGGCCTCCTGCCTTATCCCGTATATCCCTTCCAAACCATTACCCTTTCGGATAGGTACAATGCACCCTCCGCCACACACTTTTAGTGAATCGCGAAGTAATAATAATAATAATATAGGTCACCGATTCGAGTCCTTCTGCGCATATGGTTGCTTTTGAATGAGTGTAGTGTTCGTCTTGTGTTGACTTCACAATAGAGTGCCACAGTACCCCAACAAAGGCTGACACAACAGTAAGCAGGTTAAATGGTTAAAGGCACCGAAGGTCATAAAATATTTAGATCAGCAGATTGAGGCAGGTCAATTTTCAATAACGTGCACTTCCATTTTTATTAAATACCTCCATTATTACGGAATATTGATTAATTTATTTTGTAATAAAATAGTGCAAGTAGAACATTACAAGATGCAATGAGGGTCTGCTGAAGTCAAAATCCTCGAGAAGTAATTTTCAGAAATTTTCAATGACTAATACATATGAGTTCAATGTTATTTTTCAACATTTTCATCGGTCTTCTAACTATGGTCAAGTAACTTTAATAATATGTTATATGAAGTTGTTTCTGTTACTTTCGGCAAATGGTTGTCACTGTATTTGTAGGTGCTCGTAATTCGAAAATGGGCATATTTCGAGTACGGATAGTCATATTCACAAACGTTATCAAAGCTAATTCTACTGAACTTCCTCAGAGCCACTTGTAAATAAACACTTCCTCGAAACGTTTATCGGATCAGTTACTTCCTCCTTGCGTCTAAACTGAGCCAGCAGGAAGATTTTCTTATAACGAAATAACCACGCATAATGTTAAATCCTATACACTCACCTGAAATTAACTAACCCTCCCGTGTGCACTAAAGAGCTTCACTACAGTACGCCTACTTTTCAAATTTTTATCCTAATATGTTTTTAGAGCTTAGCCATGTTACTAGTTGGCACCAAACAAAGAATATTTTTTTGTGAGAAGAGGTGGACCTGTGAGAAATTTTTGAAAGCGGCCAATTGTCTTTTGGTTCAATAAAATTGTCTTTAAATTTTTAATGGCATTCCTCCAGATAGCCATTCATCCAGCTAAGCCGTTTTTTGTGTTTATCTTCTGTACTGATGTATTTCCAAATGCCTTTTGCTCATACAATTGAAAAACGACAGAAGACATACAACAAAACCTACGTTAACACCCATGCCCCTGGCCGGAATCGCACCAGTGACCGAGAGTCCCGGTAACGCTCAAGCCATCCCATTCGGAAGGATAAGGGTTGAAATATTAGTGCATCCATCCGTATTTCGATATTGTATAATTAATCGAAATCACTCCGTGAGTGATGGGATGATTCCATGAAATGGCCATGGCTGAATTCCTTCCCGAAACATGCCCCCAGTCCTTTTTCGTCTATAATGATTTTGACGTCAACCAGCACTAAAATAACACCGAACTAGAGACTCTCCACATGTGGAAACAGACTCTAGTCTCTTCGCTACCATGTTCGGCCATTGAATAAGATAAATCCAACAAGTAAAAGGTCCAAAACACATCACAGAGATGTAATTATTTTTATTTGAGAAATTATTTTTTGCTTCTAGCTTTACATCTAATCGAGGTCATTACAGGCAGGAAAGGACTGGGGGCAAATAATGGGGAGGAATTCGATCATGGCCTTTTGAAGGAACAATCCCGGCCTGGAGTGATTTTGGGAAACCATCGAAAACCCTTACCTGGATGGCCAGAGGGGATTCGAACCCACGACCTCCCGAAAACCGGATTAGAGTGATACCACATACCGACCACGTGTTTTTTTTTGTCACCCGTCTTCTTCATTTCTTCGATGTCAATGTGGTATGAATCCTGATGGTACTGGAAACTAGGATGGGTAAGAATTTCAGCCAGGGCTTTTTGAACGAACTTTTCTGGAGTTCAGCTGGAGAGATTTACGAAAATCATGGAATACTGAAATTGGATGCTCGACGGGGTTTGAATTCGCGTCCTCCCGAACGCCAGAAATAGTTTATTTATATTTCGTGTCTTAGTTTACCATTAGAGTTCTTTCGTAAATGCTCTTTGTACTGACCCTTAACGTTTGTGTGTATTTGTCACACACAGTTCTATAACGTTGCAGCGCTAGAAAGTGTAATTAAGTCCATTAAAACTCTCTTATTGGTTTTCCATGCGTAATTTATCGATTCTTTTCGGTATTCGCCATATAATTGCGTTTGCTAGCGAATTTTCAACTATTTATTCGAGGGGAAAAAAAAATACAAAATGTTTATCGAAATATCGAAAAAAAGTGTTATAATCTCTCTATAATTAATCGATTTGGTTATTTCAATAATTATTATGACTAAAATGGTGATTATTTTTACTGCAGAACTCCGAACTTTGCGTCTGAGTGTCTGCGAGTTTCTTGCTGCGCGGGCTCATTATTTTAGTTTTGGGTAAAGTGCTGGGTATGAGAGGTCTATTTTATCATGAATTTAGTGTACCACCTACCAGTTATTCTGTCCCATGTGGTATTCGTGTCTAGAACGAAGCATAATCGAAAGGCAAGGTGTCTCGCGAATTCTGTCCCCGACTGTACATTGAAGGTATTATTGAAAAATATGATTGCGGCATTTTTCCTGGCTTAACGTCTTGTCGAGGCCGAAGTCGTTAGAGCTTGACGTCTTTTCTGGGTAAAGAACATATTTACATATTTTGTCATGAAATTTTGAAAACTAACCAAATGGTGACACGCAGACAGATAGCGTGTGTTATGTTATATCGGTCGCTCAGGTTTTATTTCTCTCGCAGTCAGTTTGTGTATTATCTCTTCATTAATTCATGTACAGACTTGACTTATCAGTGAGAGGTAGCAACAAATGAGGCACTCAAGGAAAGGAAGAAATCCGAAAAGACTGAAAAAAACTGTATTTCTGCTCTGATTTTATGTACCCATCCCATATTTCTTTCATGGTATAATGCTGAATTAACAGCACAAAAGTAAAATACCACAGGACGAAGTCGTGGGCACAGCTAAGTGATCTGAGGATTTTCAGAAACATTACGTAGGAACTACCGAACCGGTTTGGATGGGGTTTTCATAGTTTGAAAGATTATAGTATAGTCTAAAATCTCCTTTACATCTTATGAGACTACGTGACGGGGGAACAGAGAACATATAGACGCCACGGATCACGATTGGGAGCGTCCATAAACCACGTAGCTCCATTTTGGCCTCCTGTGAACCCCCTTCCCCCCAGGTAGCCTAACGTGGCATTTGCCTCTACTCTCCAACCCCCCTCCCATCCCTCACATATCACGCAGGCTTTCCCCCCTGTCGATTCAAGAAGACATTTTGTACTGTTTTTCTTGTCAGACTTTCATAAATTACATGTGGGAATAATTAAATGGCGGAAATAAATATTCACAGGCTGTTGTGCGTTCTGTATCTCATTTTAACTGTGACAAATAATATGAACGTAAAGCTACGTCGCCTAGCTAAGAACCCACCCACGTAGCCCAGCGTAGCTTTCCAGCCAACCCCCCCCCCCTCTCTAGACCGAGAAACGTAGATTATGTACACTTCCCAGCATCCTAAATAAACACTCCTTTGCTAGTTGCGAATGTTATTTTGGACTCTATTAATACTGTCTTTTTAGTAGGAGTATCTTTCGTTATTTAGATCTTAATTGTTCAGAAATCCAGTACATCATAATAAAGTACGTTAACATAAACGAAAGGTTTTAATCAAACCACTTCACCTAAATAGGCGCAACGAAATTGTGATATTTAATTTACGCTAAACATCTTTCTGCTTAATCTAGATACTAAAACTCCATAGCATGTATTTGTTTTATTCGTGATTTGTTCCTTATTCGCATTTAAAAATTACATTTTTTTACTCAAAGGTAACTGTTGTGCAATTGATATATTTCGTTACATCAGATGTAATCCTATCCAAAGTTTGTTTACTCATGATATCAGTTAATAACACGTGGATGTCCATTGTAAAATCAATAACACCTATGTATTAATACTGATAATAGTTCACAAAAATTTATGAAGAATTACCAACTTACTTTTTTTTATATATCATAAAAGATATTATTTTTTTTTTTTTAAATTAAAAAAAATAACTTTCGGATGTCAGTATGAAAAACAAAACTAAGGTAAGTAACTAAAAGAAACGATTTTTTTTTTCTTCTGCATGATAATATTCTTTTTGGTACTAAAACCAAATTTCTATACACTTCAAGGCAGGCGCACGTGAAACGGCGGGTAAATGCTGGAGTATAAAATGCTATTAAATAATCCAGTAAAGTTGTGTGATTAGGCCCGAAGACATGAGGTTCGCGTTACACGATCCCCTTAAATTTAATGTAGGAAATGTTTTGTAAAATCATTCTAGACAATCTGAACACGGATTTTAGTACCTTGCGAGGCGTACGTCAGCTTCGTGGTTGCGTTACATCTTCCCCCACTCTGAGAGCGCCGTAAAACTGACGGGGCTGTAAAACCGGCGCCTCATCCAGCGTTCACAGCTACGTGGGAGCGTCGATGCCAGTATCGTCGATCAACACCTTCCCGCGCCGTTGTACGCCTCGCAGGATTCTTGTGGTCATAAAAACTCTGTTTCCCGCACCTTATGTTCGCACGCCCCGTGTTGGCCTACCCTTTGGTCTACACACAAATCATAAACGTCATCAGACAGGAGGATGCAAATATCCAGATGGCGGCAATGCAGTGTCGGGGCTCTCATTTATACTCTCGTAAGTCCCGATAAAGCACGTGAATCAGCAGAGTGGTACAGCAGAACTCCAATTATCCGAATCATTTGGGACCGGACTTCATTCAGATAATCAAAAAATCGGATAATTGGATTTTTTCTGAAAAATGGTCTATTTTAATTAATTACTATATGTATTTTGGAAACTGGAGAAAAATTATATTTTAAAGAAAAGGAACTTTTAATTAATTAAATTAAAAGGCAACACTTTTACATGTTAAGCGTACTTACAAGTGCTGTACATTAGTACAGTATGTACGTACCGTACTGTAAATAAAAGTCATTGCTTGCTTAACATCTCGGTCAAAGTAAGCTGTTTGACTGTATTCATCCGCTTGACAGTGAGAAGTTGCATGTGGTCACACTCGGGCTGACGCTCCATCCACTTCAAGCCGGCCTCGGTAGCGTAGGGGCTAGAGTGCTAGCTCCACGTGCCGAAGGCCGCCGGTTCGAATCCGGCCGCGGGCATGGATGTTTAAGTGTTGTGTGTCTGTGTAATGTCTTGTCCATCCTGTGGCGTCCATACATTGGAAGAAATACACATCGAGCTGGCTGTATGGCCTCCGTTGCCGAATGCCATTAAAAAAAAAAAAAAAAAAAAAAAAAAAATCCACTTCAACACAGTTTCAAGGCCGGGAAATGCTTGACTAAATAATGGTCACGTGTCTGCTTCAACTTCGACGTTAAGGTCATCTTCTTCCTCCACACTTTATTCTATCACATTTTCAATAAGTTCATCATCACACACCACCCACTCTCCTAATCTTCAGCACTAACTTCTGAACATCCAGGTATTTTAATCAAAAAAGCGATTCGGATATTCAGAGATTCGGATAGTCGAAGTTCGGATAATTGGAGATCTACTGTAGTTGGTGCTTGACATGTGGGGAATTCTATTTTGGAAATGTTTCGTGAATTCAGAATTCCTCGATCCACAGAGTCAAGAGTGTACCGTGAATATTACGTCCCGCCGTGGACTACCACATATACTTAATGACCGAGACCTACAACGTTTGCGTCGAGGTGTCATTGCTGACAGACAGGCAATTATACTAATTAATGATTGTATTGATGGTTTACTATCGGAAATTATATTGTTTGCACATGACGTAATGCTAGCTAAAAGGATAAAAACACTAAATGATTGTGAACATCTTCAGGGTGATCTGGAAAGGATATCTATCTGGGTTGGTAAACGCGAAACGAAGATAATTGCAAAGAAAATTCAGCTTATTAGATAGACAGATAAAAAACTAACGGTTGGTTACGACTAGAAGGTTGGGAAAGAATTGGTTGTTGAAAACTTGAAGTCTAAATATCTTTGCATTACATTTGATAACAAGCTTAGCTAGTCAGGACACATTGGACAGGTAGTAGGAAAGGTTTCAATTCTTTACTTGTTGGTGAGATTTATGAGCGGATATACAAGAGAAGAAACAAGATTAGAAAATTTTTGTCAGACCATTGCTTTAATATAATGGTGTAGTAAGGGGCCGATTTTTTTGGGTATTAAATACAGGACTTGGAGGGGTTGCAAAGAAGGGCTACTAGATTTGTCTTTGGAAATTACCGTAGGATACAGTGAGTAACAGATATGATAAAACATCTGCAACGGGATTCATTGGAAGATAAAAGGAGGGTGAAGAGGGTGATTGGAATGTACATGTCGTATATTGGTGATGAGGCATGGAAACATATTGGTGTAAGAATTAAAAGTAATGCACGGATGGGAAGAGATGGCCATGAGCACAAGCTGGCACTCGATTTCAGCCACAAGATGTGGGAAGATTTTCTTTCGTAGTTAAGGGTGTCAGGGATTGGAATAAGTTACCAAGTGAATTGATGAATAATTTATCAAAAACGGCGAAACAATTTAAAGTTGAAATTTATGGAGGGTAAAAGTAGGGGATTACAGAAAAGGTGGAAAATGGGTGTGTAGTGGAGTTGCCACAGGAGCGTGCTGCGCCAGAGAATAGCAACCACGTGCGACAGACGTTTCCGTGAGGACAGTGCGACAGTGGCGTTTATGAGATATGCCAGCCGAAGACCGACGTAAGTGCCTGTGCTAACAAAACGCAATCGACTTCAGTGCCTCTGCTGGGCTCGAAACGTATCAGTTGGACTGAAGATGACTCGAAGAACGTTGCGTGCTCACATGAGTCGCGATTACAGTTGTAAGAGTAGATGCTGGAATTCGATTATATCCACGAGACCATCGACTCCGGTGGTTATGTAGGCACTGTTGTAGCTCGTGGTGGCTCCATCCTCTGGTCAAACTGAACCAACCATTGAATGGAAATGTTTTCGAACGGCTACTTGGAGACTATTTTCAGACATTATTTTATCTTAAGTCACTTTAGTTATTTATTTCTTCTGTTTTGTTGCATGCCAGTTGAATTAAATGTTTTGGCAGGATATTGTAACTACCCGCAAACCTAAACTTAAATGGAATTGTATTTTATGGAGCATTTATAGTAAGCTAAAGTTTAGTTGAATATAATCGTGTATGTTTTTTTTTAAATATTTTCTGTAAATCAGAGTAAATAGACTTTGTTTTAAGAAAAGAAATTATTTAGAGCCCTTTTCATACGTTTAAGGACAGAATTGTGCAAGAGAATTGCTTAAATATTTGTAATTCTAGGTATTAACGCAAGTTACGATGTCTAAAGGACAATTTGCTACAGTTTTGTTTATAAGTATCATTACTTTCTATTTCTGACCATTTTGTAATGATTATAAATGATTATGTATTAATTCTGTTTGTTTTTTATATCTTTCAATTGCTTAAGTATTGTTGATGTTCGAGAAATATCTGTCTGAATCCTTTGTAGTGTTCTAGAAACTTCGATGGAGCTTATATAAAGCGAATATCTGAGACAGAGACAGTTTTTACAGACTCAGTTTACGACGGCCAAGGACTGTATTGTATGTGGAAGAAGTGTTGTCTGCAATCGCTGGATTGTATGTATGCATGTAACCAATATCTTTGACGTCGTGCTTATGAAAAAAAAAACAAGTTTAATTTGAACTGTATAGTGGATTGGTTATTTATCATATTAATTAAACCATGGACCATCTAACAATATGTTTAATAAGATTGAGTCTGTTCGCTTTGAAACGCAAGCCCTAGCGTTTTTGTTGTTTCTTTTCATTCAAGTTAGGCGGCATTTGGTGAGCCTTAAGCGACACCTCATCATATTACAGCAAAGGGAGCCCGTCTTGGATTTTGTCAAACCATTCGAGCATGGTACCTCAGACGATAGCTCACGTTACACATAAGGTTTAATAAGAAAAAGAAACTCCAATGCTGATGCAAACAGTTTGAAAATGATCAAAGAAATCCACGCTCAATATTTTTTACCAGGTATATTTTGCAGTCAGTTTTTATTCGAACTAAACCAGTAGATATCGCATTATTTCAAATCAAAATAACAAAAAATGCTACTGCTTTTTGGCAGTCGCCTCTTAATGACGCTGAGCGCTAACATTATACTATCCTCACACACACTCTTGCCGCCTTAATAGTCCGTCTCCCTCGGAGGCAGTGTTACCAATCGCTAACATTAAAATTGTATGCTACCAACTTAAACTATTCAGTCTCCGATTTACCAAATAGTCACCCAGGAACCTCGTTTACAAAACATTAGATACATACAATACAAAGATATAACGATATATCGTTATAGCTTCAACTCCACGAAATTATGATGTAGACCTCTCTTTTATTTAGCTCCCCTGTTCTTCAATAATTTAAAGATGGGGTAAGATTTACGTTGACCCCCTTCCCCTGAATGAGATTTCACCGGAAACACCCCCCCCCCCTTTTCCTGCTTATCTTCACATAATTAATGGACACCCCTAATAGTGCAAGTGAAGTGTCGCCATCTGTGTACGGAACACGTAAGTATATTCCGTGTGACAGGTGTTAAGTACTAGAGAAGTGCTCGAGCACAAACTCTGTGTTGAAGTGTTTGCAAGTTATGAAGGTGAGACGAACGAGCGGATTCAAATTTTTTTTTGCTGTCGTCAGTCTTTAGACTGGTTTGATGCAATCCTACATCCTTTCCTATCCTGTGCTAACCTCTTCATTTCTACATACCCCTTACAGCCCACGTCCTCAATTATCTGTTTCATATATTCTAATCTCTGTCTTACTCTACAGTTCTTACCTTCAACTGTTCCCTCCACTAACAAATTAAACAATCCAGCATGTCTCAAAATATGTCTCTTCTTTCCGTATGCATCTTCCACAAATTTCTTTTCTCATCCATCATTTCCAAAACTCGTTCATTTATAACTTTATATGTCCACTTAATTTTCAGCATTCTTCTGTAGCACCACATTTCTAATGCTTCAATTTTCCTTCTTTCTGGTATTCCTAAAGTCCATGTTTCGCTACCATTAAGTGCTGTGCTCCACACAAAGAGTTTTAAAAAGTTCTTTCTAATTCCTAGATCAATATTTGAAACTAAAAGGTTTCTCTTTTTCATGAAGGCTCTTTTTGCTAGTGCTATTCTGCTTTTAACAACATTCCTGCTTCGCCCATCGGTTGTAATTTTACTTCCCAATTAGCAGAATTCTCTTACTTCTCCTATTGCATCCGATCCTATTTTTATATTTAATCTACTAGTATTGGTATCATTTCTGCTACATTTCATCATTTTGTTTTGCTTTGATTTATATTCAGTCCAAAATCTTCCTTCATTATTTTTTTCATGCCATTCAGTAACTTCTGAATATCCTCATCCCTCTCTGCTAACAACAAAATGTCATCAGCAAATCGTAGCATACTGATTTTTTCTCCCTGAGAACTTATGCCACATGGAAATTTTTCTTTGACTTTATTCATTGCTTCTTCTACATACAAGTTGAATATTAACGGGGATAGACTACAACCTTGTAACTGATGCATGTCTCTCGTGATTCTGAATAGCGGTTCGTTTTTTCACTGAGACCGCAGTATGGCTAGCTCCGTCTTGCGCGCCGCCTGGTGGCGGGTCTTGGAAGCTGGGAGCTGATGGACGCGGGCTTATCTTGTTTACTGCACGGTAGGGGTGAGGGGGGGGGGGAGCTGTTTGCGCAGGAGATAGAAGCAGCCTCGACGGAATCTGAGAAGACGGGGGGGCCTGCTTGTTAAACAAAACAGCGCCCGATACCGTCTCAGCGCCGGCCGGAGGCTAAACCCCGTCTGCGGACCAAGCGGTTCGCAGCCCCGTCACTCCCTTCACTTGTCCCGGTCCTCCTGAGCTTCACGATACCAAGCCCGGTATGTTTCCTCACGCACCCACGATGACGTGAAACGAATCAAGGATACAACGTGTTCCAAAGATCTGTTCTCCTGATTAAATAAAAGGAGAAGTTACACAACAAGAGAAACCGTAACATTTAAGTCAAAAAAGGATAGGTTGATAAGTTTCCTGGACCAATAATTTTCATTGATTAAGACATTTTTATATTTACGATTAACGGATTGTCGATGTCTTTTTTTTTTTTTTTTTTTTTTGCTGTCATCAATCTTTCGACTGGCTTGATGCAATCCTCCATCCCTTCCTATCTTGTGCTAACCTCTTCATTTCTACATACCCTATACAGCCCACGTCCTCAATTATCTGCTTCATATATTCTAATCTCTGTCTTCCTCTACAGTTCTTACCATCGACTGTTCCCTCCACTAACAAATTAACCATCCCGCATGTCTCAAAATATGACACACCAGTCTCTTCTTTCTGTAAGCTTCTTCCACAAACTTCTTTCCTCACCCATTTCCAAAACTCGTTCATTTTGGTACTTCGTTTGTCCACTTAATTTTCAGTATTCTTCTATAGCACCAAATTTCAAATGCTTCACCTTTCTTCTGTCACTCCCAAAGTTCAAGCATATTACCACAAAGTGCTGTGCTCCACACATAGAAAGAATTATTTTTTTAAAAAACTATGTACTTGATCAATTTTTGAAATAAAATTTTCTTATTTATGGATGCTCGATTTCATTAGAGCCGAAAGAGCGAGGGAGAAAGGCAATGGGAAGGAATTCTGCTATAGACTTTATAAGAAACTGTTTTGATGAATTAGATGTTTTAATGTATGTAATAAGAGTATAGATGATGGGGGAATTACAATTACTGAACGCTAACTCCTTATTTTCGTATGGCTCTACGCCTCCTTGATGTCGATATCATTAGACGCAGGAAGCAAAGGGAAGACATTCGGCCATCTTTTTCTGGAACCATCCCAGCATTGGCGTGCAGTAATTCATTGAAAACAAAATGTTGATGGTCGGCTGGGTATTCGAACCCATACCGTCCCGAATGCTATGCCAGGGCGTTACCGCTCGTCCACCACGTTCCGTAAAACTCTATTCTGTTCGCCATTTTGGTTCATCTTGCAGCCACAACTAATACTCGGAGTGAGATATTCCGATACAATGATTCCAACCGCAGTACAAACGACACAAATGATTAATCCAGAGAGTATACTGGTTCAAAAGGTAATAAGTAATCAAACTCAGTTAATATATAAATATTGGATTCAATACATTTTAAACAAACGTATAACTCAGGTACACAATTCACAGTGTTCGGTTCATATCTAACCATAGAACTTTTTGCCAGCTAAATAGTACAGTCTCCACTTGCTCCATTCTATATTTCAGTATACTATTCTCTGGTATCCAGCCGGATGGCTTCGTAGAAACACAACGTTTCGACAGTTGGCTCGGCCGTTTTTATCAGTTAGCTTCCAGATGCTTCGAACTTGTTGTGACTGCCTAGACCGACTTAGCGTTATATCATGACTCCGCTTCCTCCAAGCATATCAAAGGAAGTTTGATATGACACTAAACACAGTCACAGCAAACATGTGACCGAGCGAGGCGGTGTAACGGTTAGCGTTCTGGCCTCGCATTCGGGAGGACGGCGGTTCGAATCCCCGTCCGGGCATCCAGATTTGGGTTTTCCATGGTTTCCCCAAATCACTCCAGGCAAATGCCGGGATGCTTCCTTCAAAAGGCCATGGCCGAATTCCTTCCCATTCCTGGCCCCCCATCCTTTCCCGTCTCTAAAGAGACGTAAAGCAGTTACAAAAAAAAAAAAAAAAAAAAAAAAAAAAAAAAAAAAAAAAAAAAAAAAAAAAAAACAAGCTTGTAATATCTAGAAGCTACTTGACACATGATAAGGACGACTGAGCCACCTGTCGTAAGGTTTGTTTCTACGTCACCATTCTGGAAATCAGAGAAGATTATATCGCATCTGCACTCATACTTCTGTTTCGCCACAGGTGTAACTTCCGACTACATTTTAATTAGACGACTGCGTAGACTTCCACGGTAGTTGTCAATGTTAGGTTGGTCGTCTGCGTGAAACGGCGTCAGTTTATTGGCACCTAACGTTTCAGCCATCATTCTGCGCCTTTCATCGTGATAAGGCCATTTAAAATATTAAATAGACTGCGATACCTTGTTTTACAAATGACCTTTGGGTTGGGCAAGGATTTCAGATACTCCATTCTCAGCAGCAGCGATTTCTTTTTCTTTTTTGAGAAACAATTCATTTTTCAGCTTGTTATTCCACTAGTAACTACTACGCAATTCTAATTAGAATTCACTGAAGATGTTTCTGCAAAAGAAGTGAAACGCGTTCGGAAGGATAACTTTTTTTTTTTTACTTATGGTTTTACGCATCGTCGACGTCGAGGTCCTTAGAGGCGGGATGGGACTGGGGACAAGGGTGGCGAAGGAATTCGGCCATGGCCTTTTAAAGGAAGCACCCGTCAGAGAAATCTGATGTATCCCGATACCTCCATCATCATGCCGATGGGAGGGTGCGAATCCGTCGTTTTCCAGGGGAACAGCTTCTTGACACCTGTACTGCGGGACGTAGACAAGCTGGTGTCAGCTCTATTATGTTCCGGGGAACATTCACGTGGGCGTCCATGGGTTTTAGTGGAGCTTGCGCAAGGCACCATGAGGCCAATAAGTATCGTACACTGGCTGCTGACCACGTACACCCGTTCATGACGACCATATTTCCCAGCGGCAGTGGCATTTTTAAACAAGGCCAGGAGTGTGATGGAGAGGTTCGAGGAACAGAGTGGCGAGTTGCAATTGATGTGCTGGCTCCCAACTCGCCAGATCTGAACCCGATCGAACACATCTGGGATGTGATTGAACGTGGCGTCAGAGCTCATCACCCCCCTCCCAGGAATTAGGTGAATTGTATGTGCAAATATGGTGCCAAATCCTTCCAGCGACCTACCAATGCCTCATTGCTTCCATTCTAAGAGGCGTCGCCGCTGTTATCCGTGCTAAATGCGGACATACCGGGTATTAGGCAGGGGTCATAATGATTTCACTGATAATTGCATATTCTTGAAATTTCTTTTATGGACAGAGATCGGCAAGTGTAACGAAGACCTTAAATTTGACTTTCATCCTATGCTCAATTTGGAAGATATTCGATACTTACTTATTGCGTCAGTTAGGCTCTTATTACACTAGGCCGCCTGGCGGCGCAACCAGCCGCGCCACTGGCGACTCTGTTGGTCACACAACCAGGATTCTGGTGGCGCAGCCAGCCAGCCTCTCGCACAGTCGAGCAGCCTCTATGCTGTTATCCTCGCATTTGTACGCAAATTGTGTAGTTAAATATGCCCAGTGAACTATAGAATGTCACTGACGAAAGTAGTGGAAGTGAATGTGTAGAGAAGACAAAAGTGTAAAGCAAGAAGCATTTCTCATTTTCGTATCTTTTCCGATAATATCAACCTTTATTAACGACAATAATTAAAAGAAAGACGATTTAGACATTCCTAAGTAATTAAAAAACTTTTCGTATAAATACACTTCATCAAAAATAGTATAGATTCCCTTAGCAATAAAATATGATGTACATGCATCTTTCTCTCCCTTCGCCTTCTCTTTTTAATTTTAATTATTTTAATTAATTATTAATTTAATTTCGATGGAGCTAAAACTTCGGTAGCAATTTCCCTAGTCGTCTAATATATATATATATATAAATTTTCTTTTGTACCTGGAATGTTAAATTCCTCCCCCATTTACTTTTCCGATTTACAAATTTTATTTTAAAATCCTTAAGCGTTTTTTTGTAAATTATTCATCACTATTGATAATTTTTTCCAATCCCTGACACCCTTACCAACAAAAGAAAATTTTTTACACTCCCTTATACAGGAAATCGTCGCCTTTTCCCTTCCATGCACTATTCCTAAATCTTTTACCAATATCCCTCCAAGCACCATCACCAACATATGACCTGTACATTCCCAGCACTCTCTTCACCCTCCTCCTTTCCTCCAATGACTCCCATTCCAGCTCCTTTATCATATCAGTTACTGACTGGGTCCTGCGATAATTTCCACAAACAAATCTAGCTTCTCTTCTTTGCACACCTTCCAACTCCTGTTTTTGATAACCAAAATGTGGTCCCAAACTACATCACCATATTTAACTAATTTTCTGACCAAAATTTAGTAACCCAATTCCCTAACTTCTCTGTTATATCCCCTCATCACCCTCTCCAGTAAATGAAGGATTTTGTAACCTTTTTCTACCACCTGCCCAATTGAGTTTGTTATCAAACATTATGCCAAGAATTTACACTTCAAGAAACAATACTATAAGCATAATTAATATTTAGTTCTTTTTATCTGTGTATCATATAAGCTGGCTCTTCTTGGCATTTATCTTCATTCCATGCTGACCTATCCATTTAGATATTCTACCCACATCACCCTGCAGCTGTTCAGTCTTCACCTGTTTTGATCCTATTGTATACAATTGCATCTGCAAAATATCTAGATTCTGACCGTAACACACTCATTCTTTAGAATAATTAACAGGAACGGTCCCAATACACTACCCTGTGGCACTCCCATATTTACTTCCACTTCTTATGATAATGTATTTCCTACTATAATCCTTTGCTTTCTGGCTTTTAAGAATTCCTCTACCCAGCAATTAACTTTTTCATCCAGTTCAATAGATTTTGGTTTATTTGAAACCATTGTGTGGCTCACTCTGTCAAATGCCTTAAAAAGATATAGTGCCACACTATCAACTTGGCCTCCTTTTTCCAATTCATTTTGAAATACCTTGCATATAGCCCACCATCTGAGATTCACATGAATATTCTTACTTAAAGCCATGTTGTCGATCTGAAAACCAGTTTCTTTCTCCACAGACATTTCTGATATAGTTGCATATCAATCTCTCCATCATTTTGCCTATTACTGATGACAACTAATTGGTCAGTAAGTTTCAACCCTTTTTTTAATCCCTCCTTTATGAACCGGTACTACTATCGCTCTTTTCCAATCCTCTGGTAAGCAGCAAGACTCCAGACTCATTTGAAATAAAATTTCAAGGAAAGGTACATATCGTATCCCACAATCTTTAATAAATCTATAGTAATATTACCTACACCGTTACGTTTTTTTAGCTTTCTGAGTTACTTCGCAATTTCCTGAGAATTTATTTGAAATTTTGTAGGTTCGTTATTTATACTCTCCTCTGATTCACTCCCTCCCATCACAGGATGACTGTCTCACCAAACCGGTCACTCAGTATCTCTGCAATTTTAAAATCGTAAAGTAGGAAGGGGCATATGAACAGTAGACTGAACGCGCGTGGTGGCGAGTCTGGCGGCGCCACCAGGCGGCCTAGTGTAATAAGCTAGGTAAGATACAATGCCCCGCCACGACTCTCGGCCACAAGTGGCTGCCGGCCTGGTCGCGGGGTACGGCAGTCAGTCGACCGCCAGTTTCTGGCGGCGCCACTGGCTGCCCTAGTGGAACAAGCTCAATAACACTCAATGACCAGTAGACTTGCGCATAATAGTTCGCGAAGGGGAGCGCTCAGTTTAGTTCGCAGCTCCCTCGCGAACTAGTTCGCTCTTTTAGTTCGTTAGTTCGCGTCTCGAATTCAGAGAAACAGATCGTTCGTTCGCCTTGCTACCGCTACTGTACGCGCTATTTTGTTTGTTATGTCAGTTTTATTAGGACATAATCATTTTTTTGTCGTTTCTAAATGGAATTTAATATGATCTTCTTAACAAAAGTTATTGCTTAATAATAGCCCTTTCAAATTACATTAGCATGAAGAGTTGGCGCCGATTAACCAAAGTGCTGATTGTCCTTTACACAAATGGGTAAATTGAATAATTGTGCTGTTTTTACTATTTACTTTACATGCATTCGTAGAATATTAATTTTTTAAATAAATTTGTTTATTAGTTCATGGAAGAAACATTATTTATAAAAGGCGCTAATGATCCTGCCGTCGACGCGCCCTTAAACCCCAACAACAACAACACAAAATTACTTATAAAATATTATAAACGCGTTTATTTTGATGAATTGAAATACCCGTTTATAAGTAATCGGCTTTTTTATATAAATAAAGTTTTGGAAATTATGGACAAAATATAATTCTACTATTGGCTACAACTTAAGTACTATATGACAGAAATGGTATGACCTATATTATTAAGAAAAGTAACATTAATACTTCCAATGTGATACCTAACAATTAGACATATAAAAATGACAGTGACCCTTGAATGAGAAAGTGGTAACAATAACGAAAGTGCGTAAATTTCCAGTGAATTGGAAGTCATTGAGATATTATTTTATTAGTGAAGGGGAGAATAATCCAACACACATTCACAATTTTTTGGCGACGAATGAAACTGATGAAGACACAAAAGTTAAAATCTTTTTGAATTTCGCAAAGCTGTTAACCAACAGACTTAGATAAGTATTATATTATTTGAGCTTTAAAATCAGCGCTAGAAAAATGTAAAAGATACTGTTTCTTTGGTTAAGAAAACAAGAAAAAGCCTTTAGAAACCAAATTCTCCACAGAAAGTGATAATATAAAAAAATAATGCTCTTGTATTCGTTGATAAATGTCTGGAGTATCTTAGTAAATAGTTAGATTTTAATGAAAGCAATTGGCTATACAAAATCCAAAAATTAAATTCAAATCACAGGGTTTCATTTGATGACTGCGAGACTATATTAGAGGTTATAAATTTGCGAGAAAAAATGAATATCAAAGTAAACAAACTTTACTCTGAAATAACAATATTATACGAAATCCAGGTAAAAGTAAGAGAAGTATTTCATGAATAAAAAATGAGCTTTTTCTCGAAATTAATTTGGCAACTGAAAGCGATAAAGCATATGACAATTTTACTGTAGACAAAAAAGAATTAAAGATGAAAGAAGTGCAAAAAACATAGCTTAAAAAATGAAATAGTAAAAACATACCTTTTATCATTTTCTACTGTTTCGTAAAATATTATATTTTTGAAGTGTAGCATATTTTTATAGGTTATTCTTTTTAAAAACTTCCTACCATCAATCGAAAAAATATTGGAAACCCTAGCGGCGAATGGTGCTAGTTCGCGAACGGTAGCGCTCAATTTCGTTCGCGAACGGTACCGCTCAGTTTAGTTCGCGAACGGTACCGCTCTCTATAGTTCGCGACCGGGAGCGCTCTGTTTAGTTCGCGAACTAGGTCCTCCAAGACAACACGCTCGCTCGCTTTGCTAGCGCTACTGCACGCGCTCTCTTGTTTGTTTTGGCAGTTGTGGTTATCGATGATTGTCTTTTGGTTGTTAATGGGATCAAAGTGTATTTTATTTTCACATTCCACGTTAAATTTCCTTTTGTGACTTATGCAATAATTATTAATGTTGAAAAATTTATTTTTCTTTTGTTTTTATATCTGTGTCTTCAGTGAAATGTGTCCACAAGGAACTGTGTTTCCTTTTAGATAATAAACTAAAACAAAAGTTGTTCTTCGGGAAAGGATCGAACGAACTAACGAACTAAGGAGCGAGAGATCTGGGAACTAGTTCGCGTAGTTCGCCTGTGGGAGCGCTCTTCCGAACTAGTTCGTTCGCGAACTACACAAGACTAATGCCCAGCGACGAGCAGCGCCACCAGTGGCGCGGCTGGTTGCGCCGCCAGGTGGCCTAGTGTAATAGGGCCCTTAAATCTGCGGCAATCGGTGTGCTCAGCCATGGCGCACACCCATTGTTTGAAGAGTGAGTGGGCATTGTTGGTAGCGTATATCGATACCTTGAATTTTGAAATGTTGTCGTCCACCAATTTTCAAACTGAATCGTTACATTACAGCAACGACTTCTTGGTAAAAGAGGCCAAGTCCCGTGCTCGTGTAGTGACAAAACGTTATGAGAGCTAGTTTCTTCTGAGCCAAGTCTACACTTTATAGTGTATATTCACTTCACCTTGAGAAAAAGAATGGTTTCGGCGTTATATATAGTTTATTTAGAATAATAAAAAATTACAAAGCAACTGTGGTGAGTTGGCAATTGCAACAGCCCTCAAACCTAGACTTTAATTGAAATTGTATTTTATGAAACATTTTCAACAAGCTAGAGTTTGATCGGATATGATTTTAGTATGATTGTCTTGAAATTTACTGTAAATCGGTGTAAATGGATTTTGTTTTATGAAAAGAAATTATGTAAATACTATTTAATACGTTTAAGGACAGAACTATCCATTTTTTTGACTGCTTAATGTTTCTTCGCAGCGAGGTCTTTAGAGGCGGGAAAGGATGGGGACAAGGAATGGGAATGAATTCGGCCATGGCCTTTTGAAGAAAGCATCCCGGAATTTGCCTGGAGTGATTTGGGAAACCATGGAAAACCCAAATCTGGATGCCTGGACGGGGATTCGAACCGCCGTCCTCCTGATTGCGAGGCCAGAACGCTAACCGTTACACCACCACTCTCGGTCAGAACTATGCAAGATAATTACTTAAATGTTTATAATTGTAAGTTTTAAGGTCGGCTACGATGTTTGAAGGATTATTTACTACAGTTTAAAATGGTTTCTGTGGATAATTTTGAGTTTAAATATCTTTAATTTTCATTTATGACCGTTTTGTAATGACTGTAAATGATTATGTATTAATTTTAATATGTTTTTAGTTGTTTAAGCATTGTTAAGTTCGAGAAATATCTGACGGAAGCCTTTGTAAGGTTCTAGAACTTTCGATGAAACTTATATAAAGCGAGAGGCAGAGACAGTTTACGTCGGCGAACAGTGTGTGGCAGTATTGTCTTTGGAAGAAGTGTCGAATGTAATCGTTGGAGTTTGTGGATACATGTAACCAGTATCTTTGAAGTTGTGTTTGTTTTACGTGAAATAAAAACAAGTTAAATTCGAACTGTATTGTGGACTAGTTATTTCATATTAATTAAACCACGAGACACCTAATACAATTTTGTATTCCATGTTTTCGCAGACCTATAACAATACCTTAAATCCTTACCTTATACATCCTACAAATACACAAAAGGCAAGATTTTCCTTGCGCGACTTTCGATTTGACAAGTCTCAGAACAAAATTCCATCACAGTAAAAATTACGACATGCATAATGGCCAAATCACCGGAGTTTTTTCATTCTAAACAAAAGATGGTTTACAACGAGAGAAATCACTGTGTTTTGTGAAGGTAAGTGGATATATATTGTAAAGTGTAGTCTTAGTTCAGAACAAGATCTCATAACTTTTTGTCACTAAATAGCCACTTGTTATTGCATTTTCTTACAATAATTATTTTTGTGGGATACTTACTTACTCCAACGTAACGAGATGGCATTCAGTGCATTGTGGACAGTGGTCAAAATGTTTTGGTAAGTTAATTTAAATCTTTGAGCTTTTTTCTTGAATAAGTATCAAGTAAAATCATATACCAAATTTTATCATTCACAAAGCTTTCTTCTCATTTGACATTGATAACATAATATTCTAGTGAAAATATGAGATAGGTGGTTGCGGATTAACCTGAAATTGTGATCGCCCAGGGGTCGAAATTCGACCATAATTCATTAAGTTATTTAGTTTCTTTCACGAAAGAGTAATAATCACTATTTGAATATGATGTATTGCGTTTGCTGCGAGCATGTACCAATACGTTATTAGCTTGTTTTTTTTTTGTTTTGTTTTTTTTTTTGTTTTTTTTTTTTGCTTACTTCCCCGCAATACCTATAAAATTAAAACGATACTCTCCACGCGTGACTGTATCCTAAATTTTAGCTTCTGAACTAACCATAGCAAATGATTCCTTTTATTTTTTTGATGGTTTATTGGAATTTGGTCCATCATACAATAATTTAAAATATTCATTTTGACTTAAGGCCGGAAAACTACTTTACCCTAATCACAGCATGAAGTAATGCAGTCCTTTCACCTGAATTGACTTCTGATTTGAAATGTTTTGCATTACAAAACCAGCATTTTAAAATAGAAACTATAAAAATTTCGTGGAATGACGTTAAGTATGCATTTAAATGTATGCATCAAAATAATTTCATTATTTTGTGTGTTCGCTATTCAAATTTAGTCTATTATCATTTTGAATTTCACGCAAATAAGTATTCCTTCTTTCTTCTCTCTCTCTCTCCTACTCTCTCTCTCTCCCTCCGACCTGTCTGGCAATGTTCTATATCGAGGCATAATAGAAGTAGGTGCAAATAATCTGAATGAAAAAAAAAATCCGTAAGGAAATTACTGAAATTAAACAATCAAATGACCCTTAACCAAAGTTTAACCTTTTAAATAATTTAAAAAAAGTCCATATATTATCTGGAAGAATCGCAACATTGCTTTTCGAAGTGTTCCTTTTATAATTTCAAAGATTAATCTCTACTTTATGCGAGTCTTTCGTTTCACCAGTGACCACAGAGTGTCTCAATGCTGGGAATACACGTCAGAACGTTAGCTCCGATCTTATTTCACGCACACACACGTTCGCGAATTAATTTTTTATTTCAATAATCTATTTGTAACATGTATTATCGTATTATCTATGCTGATTATATTCGTTTTAATTACCATTGACCAAGATCACAGACATTGGCAGAATCGCTAAGTGTCGTTGTCACTAAAAAAAATAAAAAAAAGAATGTAAACAATGAATCTTTTATTTTATTTAATTTAATGTATTTGTAACACATATTACATATAGATTTTAACTTTCTGCATTTCTTCTCCATATCAACTTTAACTATGCCAAATATCCTTTTGCACAATATTCTTAAAAAGGGATCCTAAGTTTTCACTTAATATATAGATGTATCCACACAATACCACAAAAAATACTGAATCCATGCAACCAGCGTTTGGAACCCTCTGTTAAGCTATTTTTCCCAGTTATTAAACTTTTGCTTTACATGGATCTCTGAAATCAATCAAAGCATATATATTAGGCTTGCAACGAATATTCGGCATGTATTCTGTATTCGGTCTATTTGGCCACTTTTATCCTGTTCGACCAAATTCCGAATATCTAGGTATTATTCGGTCGAATACAGAACACTTAGAAACAATTTTTGTCTTTGAATAATTGACTGAAATAAAACTAATGATTCATTTTACATGATAATGCATTTTACTTGTAGTTACAAAAATAATCGTGCATTAGTCAACTTCCACAATGTCAAAGCAAAACCAACAAACATATTAAATATCTATTTACTTGAGTCATCATAACTAAAATTTATGAGTGGAATAGTCTGATGCAGTGTCAGGAAGTAGTAGAAGTTATAAGGTGACATTCTGAATTTAATAAAACGAAGGACGTAATTTAAGCATTTAATCTTTTCAAGCAAAACATTGGAAGGCACGAATTTTCCCACTTCCCCAACGTTTCACTGACAAAAGTCAAGGATGATGACGTTTCGATCAGTGTTCTACATTTATTCTAAATACCCTTCTCACATACATAAAAGAGACGTTTGAGGATTTTTTTTTTACTATGAAAATACCGCACTCGGTTACCGATACATATGGTGCTGTTGAAGAATGGCAATTCGTATTACAAGGAGAATTGACCGAAACAGTCTCTATGGAACATCTGAAGGCGCAGTTCAGGAAGGGGTATCAGCTGTTGGTGCTTCAGAGAGATATACCTGTTGCTTACCGTGTATTACGAACTATCGCAAGAAAGCTTTTCCATCAGCACACCTCGTGGAAATGGTTTTTAGCGCAAATAACCGATATTCTTAAAAGAAAAATGAATCTGTCACAAATAGCAACGTCGATATTTGAGGCGATAATTAATTTTTATAAACAATCTTGGAGACAAAGTGAATAGCATTTTGATATTGTTTTGTGATGACGCGGTTAATTATAGGGAAGTAAGGAAATCGGCCGATTGCTTAGAAATTCAGCGTGATCTGGATGTTATTTTGGCATGGTGCGCTGAGTGGCAACTTACACTAAATTGTAAAAAGTGCAAGACAATGAGCATAACTAACAAAAAGAGTCTGATTATTCAGAAATACGAGGTAAACGGTTCAGTTATTGATATGGTCGATTCTGTGAAATATTTGGGAGTAACATTACAAAGGAACATGAAATTGGACTTATACATTAATACGTTAGTAGGTAGATCAAATTCTAGGCTGCGATTCATAGGTCGAATCTTGAAAAATTGTAATGAACAAACAAAGGAGATAGCGTACACATCTCTTGTGCGTCCACATTAGGACTACTGTTGTGCCATTTGGGACCCGTTTCGTAAGGGGCTGATTGTCAGTATAGAGAAAGTAAAGAGAAGAGCCGCTCGATTCATGACCGCTTCCTACAGTCCTTATGAAAGTGTCACAGAACTGATTAGTAGACTAGGCTGGGAGTCTCTGGTAGATATACGACGCACGTTTCGTTTAAACTGATTGGTAAACATGTGTACTCCCACTTCCTGGTGCTGAGCACCCTCTGCCACCCACAATTTTGTGAACTGCAGAGTATATATGTAGATGTAGATACTTGAAGCGTTTTCAAACCAGGTACATTGTGGTGGTATGTAAGTATACTTGAACGAACGGACGAGAGAGAAGCACAGCA
>JARYHS010008075.1:182989293-183020049 GCA_031002005.1 Vandiemenella viatica
GGTAGCCAACGTGGCATTTGTCTCTATCTCCACCCCCCCCCCTCCCATCCCTCACATATCACGTAGGCTTTCCCCCCCTGTAAGATTCAAGAAGACATTTTGTACTGTTTCTCTTGTCAGATTATCATAAATTACATATGTGGATAATTAAATGGCGGAAATAAATATTCACAGGCTGTTGTGCGTTCTGTACCTCATTTTAACTGTGACAAATAATATGAACGTAAAGCTACGTCGCCTAGCTAAGAACCCACCCACGTAGCCCAGCGTAGCTTTCCAGCCAACCCTCCCCCCCCCCTCTCCAGACCGAGAAACGTAGATTATGTACACTTCCCAGCATCCTAAATAAACACTCCTTCACTAGTTGCGAATGTCATTTTGGACTCTATTAATACTGTCTTTTTAGTAGGAGTATCTTTCGTTATTTAGATCTTAATTGTTCAGAAATCCAGTACATCATAATAAAGTACGTTAACATAAACGAAAGGTTTTAATCAAACCACTACACCTAAATAGGGGCAACGAAATTGTGATATTTAATTTACGCTAAACATCTTTCTGCTTAATCTAGCTCGTACTAAAACTCCATAGCATGTATTTGTTTTATTCGTGATTTGTTCCTTATTCGCATTTAAAAATTACATTTTTTTACTCAAAGGTAACTGTTGTGCAAATGATATATTTCGTTACATCAGATGTAATCCTATCCAAAGTTTGTTTACTCATGATATCAGTTAATAACACGTGGATTTCCATTGTAAAATCAATAACACCTATGTATTAATACTGATAATAGTTCACAAAAATTTATGAAGAATTACAAACTTACTTTTTTCTTTTATATATCATAAAAGATATTAATTTTAAAAAAAAAATAACTTTCGGATGTCAGTATGAAAAACAAAACTAAGGTAAGTAACTAAAAGAAACGATTTTTTTTTCTTCTGCATGATAATATTCTTTTTGGTACTAAAACCAAATTTCTATACACATCAAGGCGGGTAAATGCTGGATTATAAAATGCTATTAAATAATCCAGTAAAGTGGCGTGATTAGGCCCGAAGACATGAGGTTCGCGTTAAACGATCCCCTTAAATTTAATGTAGGAAATGTTTTGTAAAATCATTCTAGACAATCTGAACACGGATTTTAGTACCTTGCAAGGCGTACGTCAGCTTCGTGGTTGCGTTACATCTTCCCCCACTCTGAGAGCGCCGTAAAACTGACGGGGCTGTAAAACCGGCGCCTCATCCCGCGTTCACAGCTACGAGGTAGCGTCGATGCCAGTATCGTCGATCAACACCTTCCCGCGCCGTTGTACGCCTCGCAGGATTCTTGTGGTCATAAAAACTCTGTTTCCCGCACCTTATGTTCGCACGCCCCGTGTTGGCCTACCCTTTGGTCTACACACAAATCATAAACGTCATCAGACAGGAGGATGCAAATATCCAGATGGCGGCAGTGCCGCGGAAGAAACGTACAAATGTGCTTTGCAGTGTCGGGGCTCTCATTTATACTCTCGTAAGTCACGATAAAGCACGTGAATTAGCAGAGTGGTACAGCAGAACTCCAATTATCCGAATCATGTGGGACTGGACCTCATTCAGATAATCAAAAATTCGGATATTTGGATTGTTTTCGGAGAAATGGTCTATTTTAATTAATTACTATATGTTTGTTGGAAATGTGAGAAAAATTCTATTTGAAAGAAAAGAAGCTTTTAATTAATTAAATTAAAAGGCATCACTTTTACATGTTAAGCGTACTTACAAGTGCTGTACATTAAAACAGTATGTACGTACCGTACTGTTATATAAAAGTCATTGCTTGCTGAACATCTCGGTCATAGTAAGCTGTTTGACTGTATTCATCCGCTGGACAGCGAGAAGTTGCATGTGGTCACACTCGGGCTGACGCTCCATCCACTTCAACGCAGTTTCAAGGCCGGCAAACGCTTGACTAGCTGATGGTCCCGTGTCTGCTTCAACTTCGGCATTAAGGTCATCTTCTTCCTTGACACTTTCTTCTATCACATTTTCAATAAGTTCATCATCACACACCACCCACTCTCCTAATCTTGAGCACTAACTTCTGAACATCCAGGAATTTTAATTTGAAAAGCGATTCGGATATTCAGAAATTCGGATAGTCGGAGTTCGGATAATTGGAGATCTACTGTAGTTGGTGCTTGACATGTGGGGAATTCTATTTTGGAATTTTTTCGTGAATTCAGAATTCCTCGATCCACAGAGTCAAGAGTGTACCGTGAATACTACGTCCCGTCTTGGACTACCACATATAATTAATGACCAAGACCAACAACGTTTGCGTCGACGTGTCATTGCTGACAGACAGACAGTTATGCTAATTAATTATTGTATTGATGGTTTACTATCAGAAATTAGATTGTTTGCACATGACGTAATGCTATCTAAAAGGATAAAAACACTAAAGGATTGTGAACAGCTGCAGGGTGATCTGGAAAGGATATCTATCTGATATGCAAATGGAGACTTTCCCGGCGTATTGATTCAATGAAAGTTTCACGGGTGTCCAGCCGGATGGTGTCATAAAACGACGACGTTTCGACAACCTGCTCGGTTGTCTTCATCTGGTCTATTTAGATGTTTCTTCTCGAAATCACAAACAGACTGACTTCGCTGCCGCCGAAATTCGAATGTCGTGTATAGAGGGTTCCAGGACGCCCAATCAGTGCGTCCTGGAACCCTCTATACACGACATTCGAATTTCGGCGGCAGCGAAGCCAGTCTTTTTGTGATTTCGAGAAGAAACATCTAAATAGACCTGATGAAGACAACCGAGCAGGTTGTCGAAACGTCGTCGTTTTATGACACCATCCGACTGGACACCCGTGAAACATTCATTGATATCTATCTGGGTTGGTAAACGCGAAACGAAGATAATTGTAAAGAAAACTCAGCTTATTAGATAGACAGATAAAAAGCTAATTGTTGGTTACGACTAGAAGGTTGGGAAAGAATTGGTTGTTGAAGACTTGAGGTGTAAATATCTTTGCATTACATTTGATAACAAGCTTAACTGGTCAGGAGATATTAGGATAGTACGAAAAGGTTTCAATTCTTGTTGGAGAGAGTTATGAGGGGATATACAAGCGAAGAAACAGGGTTAGAAAATTTTGGTCCGACCATTGCTTTAATATAACGGTGTAGTACGGGACCGATTTTTTGGGGTATTAAATACAGGACTTGGAGGGGGTGCAAAGAAGGGCTACTAGATTTGTCTTTGGAAATTACCGTAGGATACAGTGAGTAACAGATATGATAAAACATCTGCAACGGGATTCATTGGAAGATAAAAGGAGGGTGAATGGAATGTACATGTCGTATATTGGTGTTGAGGCATGGAAACATATTGGTGTAAGAATTAAAAGTAATGCACGGAAGGGAAGTGAGTGCCATGACCACAAGCTGGCACTCGATTTCAGCCACAAGATGTGGGAAGATTTTCTTTCGTAGTTAAGGGTGTCAGGGATTGGAATAAGTTACCAAGTGAATTGATGAATAATTTATCAAAAACGGTTGAAACAATTTAAAGTTGAAATTTATGGAGGGTAAAAGTAGGGGATTACAGAAAAGGCGGATAATGGGCGTTGTAATGGAGTTGCCACAGGAGCGTGCTGCGCCAGAGAACAGCAACAACGTGAGGACAGTGCGACAATGGCGTTGGTGAGATATGCCAGCTGAGGACAGACGTATGTGCCTGTGCTAACAAAACGCAATCGACTTCAGCGCCTCTGCTGGGCTCGAAACGTATCAGTTGCACTGAAGATGACTCGAAGAATGTTGCGTGCTCACATGAGTCGCGATTCCAGTTGTAAGAGTAGATGCTGGAATTCGATTATATCCACGAGACCATCGAATCCGGTGGTTAGGTAGGCACTGTTGTAGCTCGTGGTGGCTCCATCCTCTGGTCAAACTGAACCAACCATTGAATGGAAATGTTTTAGAACGGCTTCTTGGAGACTATTTTCAGACATTATTTTATGTTAAGTCAGTTTAGTTATTTATTTCTTCTGTTTTATTGCATGCCAGTTGTATTAAATGATTTGGCAGGATATTGTAACTACCCTCAAACCTAAACTTAAATTGAATTCTATTTTATGGAGCATTTATAGTAAGCTAGAGTTTAGTTGAATATGATCTTGTATGTTTGTTTTACAATTTTCTGTAAATCAGAGTAAATAGACTTTGTTTTACCAAAAGAAATTATTTAGATCCCTTTTAATATGTTTAAGGGCAGAATTGCGCAAGAGAATTGCTTAAATATTTGTAATTCTAAGTATTAATGCAAGTTACGATGTTTAAAGGACGATTTTCTACAATTTAAATGAATTCTGGGGATATTTCTGTTTTTAAGTATCTTTAATTTCTATTTCTGACCATTTTGTACTGATTGTAAATGGTTGTGTATTAATTCAGATTGATTTTAATATCTTTCAATTGTTAAAGTATTGTTAATGTTCGAGAAATATCCGTCTGAATCCTTTGTAGTGTTCTAGAAATTTCGATGGAGCTTATATAAAGTGAATATCCGAGACAGAGAGACAGTTTATACAGAGTCAATTTACGACGGCCAAGGACTGTATTGTATGTGGAAGAAGTGTCTGCAATCGCTGGATTGTATGTAACCAATATCTTTGACGTCGTGCTTATGAAAATAAAAACAAGTTTAAATTGAACTGTATGGTGGACTGGTTATTTATCATTTTAATTAAACCACGAACCATCTAACAATATGTTTAATAAGATTTAGTCTGTTGGCTTTGAAACGTAAACCCTTCAGTTTTTATTGTTTCTTTTCATCCAAGATAAGCTACATTTGCTGAGCCATAAGCTATACCTCATCATATTACAGCAAAGGGAGCCCGTCTTGGATTTTGTCAAAGCATTCTGGCATGGCATCTCAAAAGATAGCTCACGTTACACATAAGGTTTAATAAGAAAAAGAAACTCCATTTCTGATGCAAACAGTTTGAAAATGATCAAAGAAATCCACGCTCAATATTTTTTACTAGGTATATTTTGCAGTCAGTTTTTATTCGAACTAAACCAGTACATATCGCATTATTTCAAATCAAAGTAACAAAAAATGCTACTATTTTTTGGCAGTCGCCTCTTAATGACGCTGAGTGCTAACATTAAAGTATCCTCACTTACACACTCTATTGCCGCCTTAGTCCGTCTGCCTCGGAGGCAGTGTTACAAATCGCTAACATTAAAATTGTATGCTACCAACTTAAACTATTTAGTCTCCGATTTACCAAATAGTCACCCAGGAACCTCATTTACAAAACATTAGATACATACAATACAAAGATATAACGATATATCGTTATAGCTTCAACTCCACGAAATTATGATGTAGACCTCTCTTTTTTAGCTCCCCTGTTCTTCAATAATTTAAAGATGGGGTAAGATTTACGTTGACCCCCTTCCCCCTTGATGAAATTTCACCCGAAACACCCCCCCCCCCCCTTCCTGCTTAACTTCACATAATGAATGGACACTCCTAATGGGGCAAGTGAAGTGTCGCCATCTGTGTACGAAACACGTAACTATATTCCGTGTGACAGGTGTTCAGTACTAGAGAAGTGCTCGAGTACAAACTCTGTGTTGAAGTGTTTTTTTTTTTTTTTTTTTTTTTTTTTTTTTTTTTTTTTTTTTTTTTTTTTGCTGTTGTCAATCTTTCGACTGGTTTGATGTAATCCTCCATCACGTCCTCAATTATATGTTTCATATATTCTAATCTCTGTCTTCCTCTACAGTTCTTACCTTCAACTGTTCCCTCCACTAACAAATTAACCAATCCAGCATGTCTCAAAATATGACCTATCAGCCTGTCTCTTCTTTCCGTAAGCATCTTCCACAAACTTCTTTTCTCACCCATCATTTCCAAAACTCTTTCATTTCATACTTTGTCTGTCCACTTAAATTTCAGCATTCTTCTGTAGCACCACATTTCAAATGCTTCAATTTTCTTTATTTCCGGTATTCCTAAATTCCATGATTCGCTACCATAAAGTGCTGTGCTCCACACAAAGAGTTTTAAAAAGTTCTTTCTAATTCCTAGATCAATATTTGAAACTAAAAGGTTTCTCTTTTTCATGACGGCTCTTTTTGCTAGTGCTATTCTGCTTTTAACGTCATTCCTGCTTCGGCCATCGGTTGTAATTTCATTTCCCAAGTAACAGAATTCTCCTATTGCATCCGATCCTATTTTTATATTTAATCTGCTAGTATTGGTATCATTTCTGCTACATTTCATCATTTTTGTTTTGCTTTGATTTATATTCAGTCCAAAATCTTCCTTCAGTATTTTGTTCATGCCATTCAGTAACTTCTCAATATCCTCAATTTGTGCATTGCTTCTTCTACATACAAGTTGAATATTAACGGGGATAGACTACAACCTTGTAACTGATGCATGTCTCTCGTGATTCTGAATAGCTGTTCGTTTTTTCACTGAGACCGCAGTATGGCTAGCTCCGTCCTTGCGCGCCGCCTGGTGGCGGGGCTTGGAAGCTGGGAGCTGATGGACGCGGGCTTATCTTGTTTACTGCACGGTAGGGTAGGGGGGGGGGGGGGTTAGATGTTTGCGCAGGAGATAGAAGCAGCCTCGACGGAATCTGAGAAGACGGGGGGGCCTGCTTGTTAAACAAAACAGCGCCCGATACCGTCTCAGCGCCGGCCGGAGGCTAAACCCCGTCTGCGGACCAAGCGGTTCGCAACCCTGTCGCTCATTTCACTTGTCCCGGTCCTCCTGAGCTTCACGATACCAAGCCCAGTATGTTTCCCCACGCACCCACGTTGACGTGAAACGAATCAAGGATACAACGTGTTCCAAAGATCTGTTCTCCTGATTAAGTAAAAGGAGTAGTTACACAACAAGATAAACCGTAACATTTAAGCAAAAAAAGGCTAGGTTGATAAGTTTCCTGGACCAATAATTTTCATTGATTAAGAAATTTTTATATTTACGATTAACGGATTGTCGATGTCTTTTTCTTTTTTTTTTTTTTTTTTTTTTTTTTTTTTTTTTTTTTTTTTTTTTTTTTTTTTGCTGTCATCAATCTTTCGACTGGTTTGATGCAATCCTCCATCCCTTCCTATCCTGTGCTAACCTCTTCATTTCTACATACCCCTTACAGCCCACGTCCTCAATTATCTGCTTCATATATTCTAATCTCTGTCTTCCTCTACAGTTCTTACCTCCGACTGTTCCCTCCACTAAAAAATTAACCAAACCAATAAATTCTCAAAATATGACCTAACAGCCTGTCTCTTCTTTCTGTGAGCTTCTTCCACAAACTTCTTTCCTCACCCATTTCCAAAACTCGTTCATTTGGTACTTTTTTGTACACTTAATTTTCAGTATTCTTCTATAGCACCAAATTTCAAATGATTCACCTTTCTTCTGTCACTCCTAAAGTTCAAGCATGTTACAACAAAATGCTGTGCTACACACATAGAAAGAATTATTTTTTTAAAAAACTATGTACTTGATCAATTTTTGAAATAAAAGACTTTTCTTATTTATGGATGCTCGATTTCATTAGAGCCGAAAGAAAGAGGGAGAAAGGCAATGGGAAGGAATTCTGCTATAGACTTTATAAGAAACTGTTTTGATGAATTAGATGTTTTAATGTATGTAATAAGAGTAAAGATGATGGGGGAATTACAATTACTGAACGCTAACTCCTTATTTTCGTATGGCTCTACGCCTCGTTGATGTCGATATCATTAGACGCGGGAAGCAAAGGGAAGACATTCGGCCATCTTTTTCGGGAACGATCCCAGCAATGGCGTGCAGTAATTCAGTGAAAACAAAATTTTTGTGGTCGGCTGGGTATTCGAACCCATACCGTCCCGAATGCTATGCCAGGGCGTTACCGCTCGTCCACCACGTTCCGTAAAACTCTACTCTGTTCGCCATTTTGGTTCATCTTGCAGCCACAACTAATACTCGGAGTGAGATATTCCGATATAATGATTCTAACCGCAGTACAAACGACACAAATGATTATTCCAGAGAGTATACTGATAAACGGGATCCTCTGGTTAAAAAATTAATAAGTAATCAAACCCAGTTAATATATAAATATTGGATTCAATACATTTTAAACAAACTTATAACTCAGCTACACAATTCACAGTGTTCGGTTCATATCTAACCATAGATCTTTTTGCCAGCTAGATAGTACAGTCTCCACTTGCTCCATTCTATATTTCAGTATACTCTTCTCTGGTATCCAGCCGCTTGGCTTCGTAGAAACACAACGTTTCGACAGTTGGCTCGGCCGTTTTTATCAGTTAGCTTCCAGATGCTTCCAACTTGTTGCGACTGCCTAGACTGACTTAGCCTCATATCATGACTACGCTTTCTCCAAGCATATAAAAGGAAGTTTGATATGACACTAAACACAGTCACAGCAAACTTGTAATATCTAGAAGCTACTCGACACATGATAAGGACGACTGAGCCACCTGTCGAAAGGTTTGTTTCTACGTCACGATTCTGGAAATCAGAGAAGATTGTATAGCATCTGCAATACTTCTGTTTCGCCACAGGTGTAACTTCCGACTGTATTTTAATTAGACGACTGCGTAGACTTCCACGGTAGTTGTCGATGTTGGGTTGGTTGTCTGCGTGAAACCGCGTCAGTTTATTGGCACCTAACGTTTCAGCCATCATTCTGGGACTTTCATCGTGATAAGGGCATTTAAAATGTTAAATAGACTGCGATACTTTGTTTCACAAACGACCTTTGGGTTGGGCAAGGATTTCAGCTACTCCATTCTCAGCAGCAGCGATTTCTGTTTCTTTTTTGAGAAACAGCTTGTTATTCCACCAGTAATTAGTACGCAATTGTCATTAGAATCCACTGAAGATGTTTCTGCATAAGAAGTAAAACGCGTTCAGAAGGACAACTTTTTTTTTCTTATGGTTTTACGCCTCGTCGACGTCGAGGTCCTTAGAAGCGGGATGGGACTGGGGACAAGTAAGGGGAAGGAATTCGGCAATGGCCTTTTAAAGGAAGCATCCCGACAGTGTCAGAGCTATGCATGATCTGATGTATCCCGACACCTTCTTCATCATGCCGATGGGAGGGTGCGAATCCGTCGTTTTCTAGGAGAACAGCTTCTTGACACCTGTACTGCGGGACGTAGACAAGCTGGCGGCAGCTCAATTATGCTCCGGGGAACATTCACGTGGGCGTCCGTGGGTTTTAGCGGAGCTCGTGCAAGGCACCATGACGGCCAATAAGTATCGTACACTGGCTGCAGACCACGTACACCCCTTCATGACGACCATATTTTCCAGCGGCAGTGGCATTTTTAAACAAGGCCAGGAGTGTGATGGAGAGGTTCGAGGAACCCAGTGGCGAGTTGCAACTGATGTGCTGGCCCCAAACTCACCAAATCTGAACCAGATCTAACACATCTGGGATGTGATTGAACGTGGCGTCAGAGCTCATCACCCCCCTCCCAGGAATTAGGTGAATTGTATGTGCAAATATGGTGCCAAATCCTTCCAGCGACCTACCAATGCCTCATTGCTTCCATTCTAAGAGGCGTCGCCGCTGTTGTCCGTGCTAAATGCGGACATACCGGGTATTAGGAAGGGGTCATAATGATTTCACTGATAATTGCATATTCTTGAAATTTCTTTTATGGACAGAGATCGGCAAGTGTAACGAAGACCTTAAATTTGACTTTCATCCTATGCTCAATTTGGAAGATATTCGATACTTACTTATTGCGTCAGTTAGGCTCTTATTACACTAGGCCGCCTGGCGGCGCAACCAGCAGCGCCACTGGTGTCTCTGTTGGCGACGCAACCAGGAAACTGGTGGCGCAGCCAGCCAGCCTCTCGCACAGTCGAGCAGTCTCTTTGCTGTTATCCTCGCATTTGTACGCAAATTGTGTAGTTAAATATGCCCAGTGAACTACAGAATGTCACTGACGAAAGTAGTGGAAGTGAATGTGTAGAGAAGACAAAAGTGTAAAGCAAGAAGCATTTCTCATTTTCGTATCTTTTCCGATAATATCAACCTTTATTAACGACAATAATTAAAGAAAGACGATTTAGACATTCCTAAGTAATTAAAAAATTTTCCGTATAAATACAGTTCATCAAAAAATAGTATAGATTCCCTTAGCAATAAAATATGATGTACATGCATCTTTCTCTCCCTTCGCCTTCTCTTTTTAATTTTAATTATTTTTAATTAATTATTAATTTAATTTCGATGGAGCTAAAACTTCGGTAGCAATTTCCCTAGTCGTCTAATATATATATATATAAATTTTCTTTTGTACCTGGAATGTTAAATTCCTCCCCCATTTACTTTTCCGATTTACAAATTTAATTTTAAAATCCTTAAGCGTTTTTTTGTAAATTATTCATCACTATTGATAATTTTTTCCAATCCCTGACACCCTTACCAACAAAAGAAAATTTTTTACACTCCCTTATACAGGAAATCGTCGCCTTTTCCCTTCCATGCACTATTCCTAAATCTTTTACCAATATCCCTCCAAGCCCCATCACCAACATATGCCCTGTACATTCCCAGCACTCTCTTCACCCTCCTCCTTTCCTCCAGTGACTCCCATTCCAGCTCCTTTATCATATCAGTTACTGACTGGGTCCTGCGATAATTTCCACAAACAAATCTAGCTTCTCTTCTTTGCACACCTTCCAACTCCTGTTTTTGATAACCAAAATGTGGTCCCAAACTACATCACCATATTTAACTAAGTTTCTGACCAAATTTAGTAACCCAATTCCCTAACTTCTCTGTTATATCCCCTCATCACCCTCTCCAGTAAATGAAGGATTTTGTAACCTTTTTCTACCACCTGCCCAATTGAGTTTGTTATCAAACATTATGCCAAGAATTTACACTTCAAGAAACAATACTATAAGCATAATTAATATTTAGTTCTTTTTATCTGTGTATCATATAAGCTGGCTCTTCTTGGCATTTATCTTCATTCCATGCTGACCTATCCATTTAGATATTCTACCCACATCACCCTGCAGCTGTTCAGTCTTCACCTGTTTTGATCCTATTGTATACAATTGCATCTGCAAAATATCTAGATTCTGACCGTAACACACTCATTCTTTAGAATAATTAACAGGAACGGTCCCAATACACTACCCTGTGGCACTCCCATACATACTTCCACTTCTTATGATAATGTATTTCCTACTATAATCCTTTGCTTTCTGGCTTTTAAGAATTCCTCTACCCAGCAATTAACTTTTTCATCCAGTTCAATAGATTTTGGTTTATTTGAAACCATTTTGTGGCTCACTCTGTCAAATGCCTTAAAAAGATATAGTGCCACACTATCAACTTGGCCTCCTTTTTCCAATTCATTTTGAAATACCTTGCATATAGCCCACCATCTGAGATTCACATGAATATTCTTACTTAAAGCCATGTTGTCGATCTGAAAACCAGTTTCTTTCTCCACAGACATTTCTGATATAGTTGCATATCAATCTCTCCATCATTCTGCCTATTACTGATGACAACTAATTGGCCAGTAAGTTTCAACCCTTTTTTTAATCCCTCCTTTATGAACCGGTACTACTATCGCTCTTTTCCAATCCTCTGGTAAGCAGCAAGACTCCAGACTCATTTGAAATAAAATTTCAAGGTAAGGTACATATCGTATCCCACAATCTTTAATAAATCTATAGTAATATTACCTACACCGTTACGTTTTTTTAGCTTTCTGAGTTACTTCGCAATTTCCTGAGAATTTATTTGAAATTTTGTAGGTTCGTTATTTATACTCTCCTCTGATTCATTCCCTCCCATCACAGGATGACTGTCTCACCAAACCGGTCACTCAGTATCTCTGCAATTTTAAAATCGTAAAGTAGGAAGGGGCATATGAACAGTAGACTGAACGCGTGGTGGCGAGTCTGGCGGCGCCGCCTGGTGGTCTGGTGTAATAAGCTAGGTAAGATACAATGCCCCGCCACGACTCTCGGCCACCAGTGGCTGCCGGCCTGGTCGCGGGGTACGGCAGTCAGTCGACCGCCAGTTTCTGGCGGCGCCACTGGCTGCGCTAGTGTAACAAGCTCAATAACACTCAATGACCAGTAGACTTGCGCATAATAGTTCGCGAAGGGGAGCGCTCAGTTTAGTTCGCAGCTCCCTCGCGAACTAGTTCGCTCTTTTAGTTCGTTAGTTCGTGTCTCGAATTCAGAGAAACAGATCGTTCGTTCGCCTTGCTACCGCTACTGTACGCGCTATTTTGTTTGTTATGTCAGTTTTATTAGGACATAATCATTTTTTTGTCGTTTCTAAATGGAATTTAATATGATCTTCTTAACAAAAGCTATTGCTTAATAATAGCCCTTTCAAATTACATTAGCGTGAAGAGTTGGCGCCGATTAACCAAAGTGCTGATTGTCCTTTACACAAATGGGTAAATTGAATAATTGTGCTGTTTTTACTATTTACTTTACATGCATTCGTAGAATATTAATTTTTTAAATAAATTTGTTTATTAGTTCATGGAAGAAACATTATTTATAAAAGGCGCTAATGATCCTGCCGTCGACGCGCCCTTAAACCCCAACAACAACAACAACAACACAAAATTACTTATAAAATATTATAAACGCGTTTATTTTGATGAATTAAAATACCCGTTTATAAGTAATCGGCTTTTTTATATAAATAAAGTTTTGGAAATTATGGACAAAATATAATTCTACTATTGGCTACAACTTAAGTACTATATGACAGAAATAGTATGACCTATATTATTAAGAAAAGTAACATTAATACTTCCAATGTGATACCTAACAATTAGACATATAAAAATGACAGTGACCCTTGAATGAGAAAGTGGTAACAATAACGAAAGTGCGTAAATTTCCAGTGAATTGGAAGTCATTGAGATATTATTTTATTAGTGAAGGGGAGAATAATCCAACACACATTCACAATTTTTTGGCGACGAATGAAACTGATGAAGACACAAAAGTTAAAATCTTTTTGAATTTCGCAAGTCATTTCTTTCATCACTTTCACAAAGCTGTTAACCAACAGACTTAGATAAGTATTATATTATTTCAGCTTTAAAATCAGCGCTAGAAAAATGTAAAAGATACTGTTTCTTTGGTTAAGAAAACAAGAAAAAGCCTTTAGAAACCAAATTCTCCACAGAAAGTGATAATATAAAAAATAATGCTCTTGTATTCGTTGATAAATGTCTGGAGTATCTTTAGTTAGATTTTAATGAAAGCAATTGGCTATACAAAATCCAAAAATTAAATTCAAATCACAGGGTTTCATTTGATGACTGCGAGACTATATTAGAGGTTATAAATTTGCGAGAAAAAATGAATATCAAAGTAAACAAACTTTACTCTGAAATAAAAATATTATACGAAATCCAGGTAAAAGTAAGAGAAGTATTTCATGAATAAAAAATGAGCTTTTTCTCCAAATTAATTTGGCAACTGAAAGCGATAAAGCATATGACAATTTTACTGTAGACAAAAAAGAATTAAAGATGAAAGAAGTGCAAAAAACATAGCTTAAAAAATGAAATAGTAAAAACATACCTTTTATCATTTTCTACTCTTTCGTAAAATATTATATTTTTGAAGTGTAGCATATTTTTATAGGTTATTCTTTTTAAAAACTTCCTACCATCAATCGAAAAAATATTGGAAACCCTAGCGGCGAATGGTGCTAGTTCGCGAACGGTAGCGCTCAATTTCGTTCGCGAACGGTACCGCTCAGTTTAGTTCGCGAACGGTACCGCTCTCTATAGTTCGCGACCGGGAGCGCTCTGTTTAGTTCGCGAACTAGGTCCTCCAAGACAACTCGCTCGCTCGCTTTGCTAACGCTACTGCACGCGCTCTCTTGTTTGTTTTGGCAGTTGTGGTTATCGATGATTGTCTTTTGGTTGTTAATGGGATCAAAGTGTATTTTATTTTCACATTCCACGTTAAATTTCCTTTTGTGACTTATGCAATAATTATTAATGTTGAAAAATTTATTTTTCTTTTATTTTTATATCTGTGTCTTCAGTGAAATGTGTCCACAAGGAACTGTGTTTCCTTTTAGATAATAAACGAAAACAAAAGTTGTTCTTCGGGAAAGGATCGAACGAACTAACGAACTAAGGAGCGAGAGATCTGGGAACTAGTTCGCGTAGTTCGCCTGTGGGAGCGCTCTTCCGAACTAGTTCGTTCGCGAACTACACAAGACTAATGCCCAGCGACGAGCAGCGCCACCAGTGGCGCGGCTGGTTGCGCCGCCAGGTGGCCTAGTGTAATAAGGCCCTTCAATCTGCGGCAATCGGTGTGCGCCATGGCTGAGCACACCCATTGTTTGAAGAGTGAGTGGGCATTGTTGGTAGCGTATATCGATACCTTGAATTTTGAAATGTTCTCGTCCACCAATTTTCAAACTGAATCGTTACATTTCAGCAACGACTTCTTGGTAAAAGAGGCCAAGTCCCGTGCTCGTGTAGTGACAAAACGTTATGAGAGCCAAGTCTACACTTTACAGTGTATATTCACTTCACCTTGAGAAAAAGAATGGTTTCGGCGTTATATATAGTTTATTTAGAATAAAAAAAATTACAAAGCAACTCTGGTGAGTTGGCAATTGCAACAGCCCTCAAACCTAGACTTTAATTGAAATTGTATTTTATGAAACATTTTCAACAAGCTAGAGTTTGATCGGATATGATTTTAGTATGATTGTCTTGAAATTTACTGTAAATCGGTGTAAATGGATTTTGTTTTATGAAAGAAATTATGTAAATACTATTTAATACGTTTAAGGACAGAACTATCCATTTTTTTGACTGCTTAATGTTTCTTCGCAGCGAGGTCTTTAGAGGCGGGAAAGGATGGGGGACAAGGAATGGGAATGAATTCGGCCATGGCCTTTTGAAGGAAGCATCCCGGCATTTGCCTGGAGTGATTTGGGAAACCATGGAAAACCCAAATCTGGATGCCTGGACGGGGATTCGAACCGCCGTCCTCCTGATTGCGATGCCAGAACGCTAACCGTTACACCACCACGCTCGGTCAGAACTATGCAAGATAATTACTTAAATGTTTATAATTGTAAGTTTTAAGGTCGGCTACGATGTTTGAAGGATGATTTACTACAGTTTAAAATGGTTTCTGTGGATAATTTTGTGTTTAAATATCTTTAATTTTCATTTATGACCATTTTGTAATGACTGTAAATGATTATGTATTAATTTTAATATGTTTTTAATTGTTTAAGTATTGTTAAAGTTCGAGAAATATCTGGCGGATGCCTTTGTAAGGTTCTAGAACTTTAGATGAAACTTATATAAAGTGAGACTCAGAGACAGTTTACGTCGGCGAACAGTGTGTGGCAGTATTGTCTTTGGAAGAAGTGTCGAATGTAATCGTTGGAGTTTGTGGATACATGTAACCAGTATCTTTGAAGTTGTGTTTGTTTTACGTGAAATAAAAACAATTTAAATTTGAACTGTATCGTGGACTAGTTATTTCATATTAATTAAACCACGAGACACATAATACAATTTTGCATTCCATGTTTTCGCAGACCTATAAAAATACCTTAAATCCTTACCTTACACATCCTACACATACACAAAAGGCAAGATTTTCCTTGCGCGACTTTCGATTTGACAAGTCTCAGAACAAAATACCATCACAGTAAAAATTATGACATGCATAATGGCCAAGTCACCGGAGTTTTTTCATTCTAAACAAAAGATGGTTTACAACGAGAGAAATCATTGTGTTTTGTGAAGGTAAGTGGATATATATTGTAAAGTGTAGTCTTAGTTCAGAACAAGATTTCATAACTTTTTGTCACTAAATAGCCACGTGTTATTGCATTTTCTTACAATAATTATTTTTGTGGGATACTTACTTACTCCAACGTAACGAGATGGCATTCAGTGCATTGTGGACAGTGGTCAAAATGTTTTGGTAAGTTAATTTAAATCTTTGAGCTTTTTTCTTGAATAAGTATCAAGTAAAATCATATACCAAATTTTATCATTCACAAAGCTTTCTTCTCATTTGACACTGATAAGATAATATTTTAGTGAAAATATGAGATAGGTGGTTGCAGATTAACCTGAAATAGTGATCGCCCAGGGGTCAATATTCGACCATAATTCATTAAGTTATTTAGTTTCTTTCATGAAAGAGTAATAATCACTATTTAAATATGATGTATTGCGTTTGCTGCGAGCATGTACCAATACGTTATTAGCTTGTTTTTCTTTGTTTTTTTTTGTTTTTTTGTTTTTTTTGTTTTTGTTTTTTTGTTTTGCTTACATCCCCGCAATACCTATAAAATTAAAACGATACTCTCCACGCGTGACTGTATCCTAAATTTTAGCTTCTGAACTAACCATAGCAAATGATTCCTTCTATTTTTTTGATGGTTCATTGGAATTTGGTCCATCATACAATAATTTAAAATATTCATTTTGACTTAAGGCTGGAAAACTGCTTGACCCTAATGACAGCATGAAGTAATGCAGTCCTTTCACCTGAATTGACTTCTGATTTGAAATGTTTTGAATTACAAAACCGGCATTTTAAAATAGAAACTATAAAAATTTCGTGGAATGACGTTAAGTGTGCATTTAAATGTATGCATCAAAATAATTTCATTATTTTGTGTGTTCGCTATTCAAATTTAGTCTATTATCATTTTGAATTTGATGCAAATAAGTATTTCTTCTTACTTTTCTCTCTCTCTCTCTCTCCGACCTGCAGTGTTCTATATCGAGGCCTAACAGAAGTAGGTGGAAATATCTGAATGAAAAAAAAAAAAAAAAAAAATCCGTAAGGAAATTACTGAAATTCAAAAATCAAATGACCCTTAACCAAAGTTTAACCTTTTAAATAATTAAAAAAAATCCATATATTATCTGGAAAAATCGCAACATTGCTTTTCGAAGTGTTCCTTTTATAATTTCAAAGATTAATCTCTACTTTATGCGAGTCTTTCGTTTCACCAGTGACCACAGAGTGTCTCAATGCTGGGAATACACGTCGAACGTTAGCTCCGATACGCACACACACGTTCGCGAATTAATTTTTTATTTCAATAATCTATTTGTAACATGTATTATCGTATTATCTATGCTTATTATATTTTTTTAATTACCATTGACCAAGATCACAGACATTGGCAGAATCGCTAAGTGTCGTTGTCACTAAAAAAAAAGAATGTAAACAATGAATCTTTTATTTTATTTAATTTAATGTATTTGTAACACATATTACATATAGATTTTAACTTTATGCACTTCTTCTCCATATAAACTTTAACTATGCCAAATATCCATTTGCGCAATATTCTTAAAAAGGGATCCTAAGTTTTCGCTTAACGTATTAATATATAGATGTATCCACACAATACCACAAAAAATACTGAATCCATGCAACCAGCGTTTGGAACCCTCTGTTAAGCTATTTTTCCCAGTTATTAAACTTTTGCTTTACATGGATCTCTGAAATCAATCAAAGCATATATATTAGGCTTGCAACGAATATTCGGCATGTATTCTGTATTCGGTCTATTTGTCCACTTTTATCCTGTTTCGACCAAATTCCGAATATCTAGGTATTATTCGGTCGAATACAGAACACTTAGAAACAATTTTTGTCTTTGAATAATTGACTGAAATAAAACTAATGATTCATTTTACATGATAATGCATTTTACTTGTAGTTACAAAAATAATCGTGCATTAGTCAACTTCCACAATGTCAAAGCAAAACCAACAAACATATTAAATATCTATTTACTTGAATCATCATAACTGAAATTTATGAGTGGAAAATTCTGATGCAGAAAAACTATTTTTTTTTCTGCATTGTCAGGCAGTAGTAGAAGTTACAAGGTGACATTCTGAATTTAATAAAACGAAGTACGTAATTTAAGCATTTAATCTTTTCAAGCAAAACATTGGAAGTTACGAATTTTCCCACTTCCCCAACGTTTCACTGACAAAAGTCGAGGATGATGACGTTTCGATCAGTGTTCTACATTTATCCTAAATACCCTTCTCACATACATAAAAAAGACGTTTGAGGATTTTTTTTTTTTTTTTTTTTTTTTTTTTTTTTTTTACTATGAAAATACCGCACTCGGTTACCGATACATATGGTGCTGTTGAAGAATGGCAATTCGTATTACATGGAGAATTGACCGAAACAGTCTCTATGGAACATCTGAAGGCGCAGTTCAGGAAGGGGTATCAGCTGTTGGTGCTTCAGAGCACCTGTTGCTTACCGTGTATTACGAACTATCGCAAGAAAGCTTTTCCATCAGCACACCTCGTGGAAATGGTTTTTAGCGCAAATAACCGATATTCTTAAAAGAAAAATGAATCTGTCACAAATAGCAACGTCGATATTTGAGGCGATAATTAATTTTTATAAACAATCTTGGAGACAAAGTGAATAGCATTTTGATATTGTTTTGTGATGACGCGGTTAATTATAGGGAAGTAAGGAAATCGGCCGATTGCTTAGAAATTCAGCGTGATCTGGATGTTATTTTGGCATGGTGCGCTGAGTGGCAACTTACACTAAATTGTAAAAAGTACAAGACAATCAGCATAACTAACAAAAAGAGTCTGATTATTCAGAAATACGAGGTAAACGGTTCAGTTATTGATATGGTCGATTCTGTGAAATATTTGGGAGTAAAATTACAAAGGAACATGAAATTGGACTTATACATTAATACGTTAGTAGGTAGAGCAAATTCTAGGATGCGATTCATAGGTCGAATCTTGAAAAATTGTAATGAACAAACAAAGGAGATAGCGTACACATCTCTTGTGCGTCCACATTAGGACTACTGTTGTGCCATTTGGGACCCGTTTCGTAAGGGGCTTATTGTCAGTATAGAGAAAGTAAAGAGAAGAGCCCCTCGATTCATGACCGCTTCGTACAGTCCTTATGAAAGTGTCACAGAACTGATTAGTAGACTAGGCTGGGAGTCTCTGGTAGATAGGTGACGCACGTTTCGTTTAAACTGATTGGTAAACATGCGTACTCCCACTTTCTGGTGCTGAGCACCCTCTGCCACCCACAATTTTGTGAATTGCAGAGTATATACGTAGATGTAGATACTTGAAGCGTTTCAAACCAGGTACATTGTGGTGGTACGTAAGTATACTTGAACGAACGGACGAGAGAGAAGCACAGCAACACAAATTTTGGCGCCAAGCTGGCCGAATACTTTTGCCGGATATTCTGTTATTCGGCCAGGAAGTCTGCAGAATATTCGGCGTATGGCCGAATACACTATACGTTGCACGTCTAACCCGGGGCGCACATTGAGCTGCGTGGCGCAGTAGGGGCAGCGCAGAGCAGGGCAGGGCAGCACAGACAATGAAACTGTGAGGGCAGTTACCCTCGTGTATTAGAGCGCAGTTTCGTACGGCAGTTTACAAAACATTTATGTTTGGTACGAGAAACGCTACAAAAAGCGTAACCAACAACATGTCGATGCAAAAACTCGATTTTTGATTTCTGAATCAGACTGGGATGACGAGCTTGGAATATTGTTATTACTTTATCAGAAGCTGAGTTAGATAAAAACTACGCAAAAGTGAGTATATGAAAAGAAGAAACTCTCCTCTGGCTTTTGTAGTGACAACAAAATTCTCAAAATATTATTTCCGGATGACTCGAGCGGAGATTCACGGCATAATCGTACATATTTTTTTTTTTTTAATTCACAACGCTCAAATTCCTATTTGAAGTGAAGAAAGTTTCGCAGTATTTTCGTGGTTATTTATTTAATTATTTAGCGTTTGCCAGTATATGACATGTATTTCTCTTTTATTTCATATCATATTTTTAAGAAAACTACATGACAGAATATAACAAACACTTGAAACTGAAAAAGCAATTTCAACAAATTGTTCAAGAAATAGTCTTCACAAGAATCCTCCCTCTCTCATTGAGAGTTGGACGGAGATTGCGCTGAAGAATGAGAGGAAGCAGAAAATCTCAGTTCAGTCCGACGTTTGCCACTTTTTTTAATGTTTTTCTCGTGGACACTATTGAATGATTTAGTATAAATATTAAGTAACAAATATAAAAATAGCCTATATATCAATCTTTTTTAAAGTTTTATTAAAAATAAATTCAAAAAGAGAAAATAATAGTGAAAATTGTATGATAAATAAATGCTGAATTTTCTCGCCACTTGTTGGGCTAATTGGTGGTCCTTGTTCAAATTTCTTGTTTAAATTTAATTTTTATGTATTTACTAGCTCGTACCCGCGACTTCGAACGCGTGGATTAAGATTTTTTTGCCAGAATTAAATATAGAAAGTTGTTGATAACGAAGGATTAGTCCCAAACAATATCGAGTCGGAATAATATGACAGGAAAGCTATCACTATATCATTGCACCGTCGAACCTGTCTCTTGAAGAGAATCAATTTCCAACATATTTCTGTCACCATTCGGTAAGGTCTCAAAATTTCGTGACTACAACTGTTAATCATACTGGAAAAAATATCCTGTGCCCTTCATACAGATTTCCTTATAAAATTCCATCACAACGATATAGCCATTTAGTCGTCAAAACGTAACAAAAAGACAGAGACTTAATTCCGTATATATAATAACATTACTGTGGTTCACACTCACACACTGATTGCGAACAACACCTGAGGGATCATTGTAACGTAAAAAAGTGTACACCTACAGCATTGCAAGACTACCTACGATTTGCCTCGCATTGCACCCCTAACTTTCTAATATCTACAGTTTAACATTCAATCCGAATAACCTACGGCCCAGGCGTGACTCTTACGATGAAAAACAATTTTTAAAAATCTTAGCCTCCACGGAGATTTGAACAGGAGACCACGACGTTCGTAAGCAAGCGCTTTAACCACTGAGCTGCCAGTTCACTACACGGAAACACGGTACGGAGACGTCCATATCCAACGTGTCTGTCTATCGCCATTCAGTAGTATTTCGAAGTTATGAGACAACATGTGTTATTTATACAGATAATTTTTCAACCAAATGTAGACAGTATTTTTCTCCTTGTTTCAAAGGATAAGTGTGCAAAGTTTCATCGAGATCGGATGAAAACTGTGGATTTGTATGAAGAACAAACAAACAAACAAACAAACATACATTCATCTTTATATATAAAGATTATGACTGATATTGTGAAACGCAGGTGGGTTAATGTATGTGTGTGTTCAGTGCAGGGGAATCTTGTGGTCTGCTTTGAAGGCACGCGGCGCAATTGGCACGTCTTCTGCTGGCGCGTCGTCGAGTCGACCGATTCTCGCAGTCGACCAGTTGCGAGTGTCGATTTCTGGCGCCTGATTAATGTCCGCTTCGCGGCCGCAATCTCGACCACGCATCGACACGCGCGTGATGTATGCCGCGCGCGACGCGCACTTTAATTTCCTGCTCGCAAAAAAACGCCTCTCGCGCGTTGAGAGGGAAAGCTCTTACTCCGGCTGCCGCGCACGGGACCTCAGCTCAAATACCTGCAACATGTGGCTGCTTGCAATGTATTTAGATGCTAATTACTTTGCATATATATACCGCATATATATATATATCTATGTCATTACTATTATCTGCAATTTGAACTTGTCGGATCACGCAAAGCCTTAACGATTCAGTTTTCTAAGTTTCCATACAGCTTTCATTTTTTCTCCGTGGATTCTCTTCCTTTCTTTAGTCCACTTCGTCCCCGGTCTCTTAATGCCTTCATTCTCTGGTGGTACTTCCCATTTGTTAATTTTTTCTCTGTATGTTTGTCTGTTTATGATTTCTCATGAGTTTATGTGGGCTTTTTTCCAGGTCTTTTTTGATCTTCTGGACCCAGGGGATATTTTTAGCTGTTCTATGTACGTCACAATTTTATGAATGACTCTTGTTGCTGGAAGTCTGTGAGTATGTCCATAAAATCTTAATCTTCGTTTCCTGATGTCTGCCGCGAGGTTTGACAGTGTTTCTGTTGCTTTTCGAGACTTAAGTCTATATCCGTTATCTGTTTTTTCTGGGCCAAGGATCTTTCTTGTAATTTCGCGTTCTTCTTTAAAAATGTTTTCTAGGTCACTTTTCCTGTGTGAAAGTTTCGCTGGCGTACAGGGCTTCAAGTTTGATAACTATGTTCTAATGTCTGCTTTTTGTATACATGGACAAACATTTTTTATATATATCGTGGGTTACCGTAGGCTCTCCTACGTTTCGAGCTTTCTTTGCTATTTTCTGTCCTCCTGTGGGTTCGATTATTTCTCTCAGGTACTTGACATTATACATATATATAAATACATCAGCCAGGAAACCTGTTGATTCCACGAAATAGAACAGGACTTCAATCATGCAGAGATCAGCAAGGAAATGACACGGGAAAGGGTACAATTCAGGAACAAAATTATGAACACAAAATTTAAAATACTGAAGAAAACAGGAACAAAATGGACAGAACAAAGGGAACGGGAACAAAGTGAACGTGTGAATTGGTTTTGGGAGGAGAAGAGGAAGAAGATAAATATAAAAAAACTGAATAATCATTAATATTTTGGGTTTAAACACTGTCCTGAAGGGCAATAATAACTAATTATAATATATATTATGACTGTACATTAACAAGGGCAGGAGCAGTAAATTTATTCATGCTCTGAACAGATAAGAGGCAAAGATCACGCTTCATCAAAGATAAACATTACGTACTTCACTTGAATGAAGAGCCATCAACGGGCACATTGCACCAAAGACAGAAAGCTAATTCGATGGATTTTGTTAATTAATTTTGCTATTGACTACGCAAATTTGGCTATTTATTACTTTCCTTAAAATACACAGGAAAAGTATACAAAACCTTTCAGGGAGAAAGAAGAACGACAGAAATATAATAGTAGCTGTGACCAAGAAAACATCTACCATGGCGTTTCGCTTTTCTTTATATACATATATTTTTTTTAATACTTGAGATCAGTAGCTCAGGCCACCAGCGGGTAATACTAGTGACTCATAAGAACGAAGTTTTTCTCGGACTTGAGAATTAATATGATCTTCACAGGTGACTATTCGACTGAACAATCGAAAACTCTATCGCCCTCTTCGCTTCACCCTTGAACATTAAATCAATGGTAATGACGTCGGAAACATGTCGCTCCTCTAGATATGATATAAAGAGTTTACCATTATGTACAAGTAAATTTCACGCATACATTTATAATGCGCTGTCTCTCTCTCTCTCTCTTGTCCGAACCAATTTTTATGGGCTTTCCAAAGTTAAAAAGCTTATTGTCTTCCTTAAAGTGTGCGGCATATTTTGTAATTCTCCGCAGCGGGGAAATTAGGCAATAACAGAGAATATCTCCTTAAATACGACATTTACTGCTCCAAGTTCCAAGCATCACTGTTAATTCTTAAGGAACGTTGTTCAGTATGAATATGGGAATAATATGACATGCCGGTATATCTCCCTAGTTAAATTACTCTCGGCTACGTTTTATAGATATCCTGCTACCGAATGATGTTAAAAGCAGATAGTACTAGCAAAAAGAGCTTCATGAAAAAGAGAAATCTTTTAGTTTCAAATATTGATCTAGGAATTAGAACGAACTTTTTAAAACTACGTGTGGAGCACAGCACTTAATGGTAGCGAAACATGGACTTAAGGAATACCAGGATGAAACAAAATTGGAGCATCTGAAATGTGTTGCTACAGAAGAATTCTGTAAATTAAGTGGACAGACAAAGTACGAAATGAACGAGTTTTGCAAATAATGGGCGAGGAAAGAAGTTTGTGGAAGAAGCTTACAGGAAGAAGAGACAGGCTGGTAAGTCAAATTTTGAGACATGCGAGATTGATTAGTTTGTTAGTGGAGCGAACAGTCGAAGGTAGGAACTGTAGAGGAAGACAGATTATAATATATGAAGTAGATATAATTAGGATGAGGGTTATAAGGGATATGTAGAGATGAAGAGGTTAGCTCAAGATAGGAAGGTATGGAGGATTGCATGAAACCAGTAGAAAGACTGATCAGGGGGGAAAAAAAAATGTTATGTGTAGCATTAGGATATTTTTATTTTTATGTTTATTTTTTCCCCAAAAATTCGCCTAATGGTGTATACTATTTACATGAGGAAAATTTGATAAAAATATACTTCATTAGTACGACTGCATACACAGGGTTTTCCTTCGTTAGTTCTGAACCATGCTCGACACATTTTATATTCGCCTACGTGAGCGAAGGTGCTAGCAAGTGCTACTAGTTGGTATACTCATAATCAGAGTCTGCCTGCTCACAGTAAACGTACTATCTGGAGTTATCGTTGGTGTGGTTGATACTCGGTTAGCATTTAGATTGGCTCCCTGCCAGACAGAATAGCAGTTGCTCCTGGACGATGAACATAATGGCTTCTGTAGAGTTGACTGTTGTAGCCTATTGTGAAATGAAGGAATTTTGTAGTGGTTACAGCAAGCGACTGAACCGTGGTGTGCGTCAAAATGTGTTGAGTTGAGAGATTGTTACTAAAGACGCTTTGAAAATGACTGCAGTACTGTGAAGAAAGTAAATAAGCGAATTACGATTGTGGTAATAAATAACAGCAGAAAACACAGTATGTGTTTCGGTTTCATAAACAGTCGGATAGCCGATAAATTTAAGATAAAAGTTTCAACAAATTAGTGTCAAATTTTCGTTGAAAGTGATTAACTATAGGTAGGATTTTAACGGTGTTGCGAAGAATGCATAGCCCGTCGTCCCAGGAGTAGAAAAAGGTAAAACTTTTTTTTTTAGTTTTTTTTTTAATTATGGCTTTACGCCTCGTCGACGTCGAGGTCATTAGAGGATGAATGGGACTGGGAACAAGGAACGGGAAGGAATTCGGCCATGGCATCCCGGCATTCGACTGGAGTGATTTGAGGAAACCATGGAAAACCCAAATCTGGATGCCCGGACTGTGATTCGAACGCCGTCCTCCCGAATGCGAGGCCAGAGCGCTCATCACTCACCCACCATGCTCGGTGGGTAAAACGGGGTACGAATTACCTGAAAGCAGACAAATTAAGATAAAAGTCCTGAAATTACTTTCAATTTAAGGATAAGCTACTTCTTGCAGTCGAAACGTTTATCTTAATAACATCGCACAATCGGCGTATTGTATTATTCGGAGAAATCAAGTTACATTGTTTTTGTGGAGTTCTTCACGCAAAAAGAATCTGCGTTCAGCAAGCCATAGGGGTCGTGGACTGTATAGTTGTTGATTATGTTGGAATAACAGAGGGATGCATACCGTTAATAGTGCACGCCAGCGAGGTCCTTTCTCCAAGCATAGTTCTGTTGAATGTGCTTAGCACCCTCCGCCACCCACAGTATTTGTGAAGTGCAGGCTACAGATGTAGATGTAGATGTAGAACCCAAACAGGTTGCTTAAAGCCTACCCCAGTTGATAGGCTTTACCAGCTGTCGGGCATTGCACCACCCAGTATCCGGAGAGAAGTGGCTGCGAACAAGGAGAGGACCAAAGTAGAACGGGAAAGCGCTCATCCACTGCACGGCCATACACCACCAGCCCAGAGACTCAAATCCAGGAAAAGCTTCCTCAGAACATCACGGGAACTAATTGGGTCACCTGAAAAGGCAAGAGTACAGTTATGGAAAATGAGGGTTCCCAACATCTCGGGACCACTGACAGTTGCAGAGCGCTTGCCACCTGGTCATGAAGAAGACTGGAACGTCTGGCGGTCTTTAAATCGATTGCGAACAGGAGTGGGCAGGTCCAAGGAAAACCTAATGAGATGGGGTTATGCTGATACCACCAGTATTAAATGCGAATGTGGAGAAGACCAAACTATGAATCATATGCTCGAGTGCCCTATGTGCCCATCATCCTGCAACAACGAAGACCTGTTTCAAACCGAGCGGGGTGGTGTAACGGTTAGCGTTCTCGCCTCGCATTCGGGAGGACGGCGGTTCGAATCCCCGTCCGGGCATCCAGATTTGGGTTTTCCATGGTTTCCCCAAATCACTCCAGGCCAATGCCGGGGTGCTTCCTTCAAAAAGGCCATGACCGAATTCCTTCCCATTCCTTGCCCCCATCCTTGCCCCCCATCCTTTCCCGTCTCTAAAGACCTCGATGTTATAAAGAGACGTAAAGCAGTTACAAAAAAAAAAAAAAAAAAAAAAAAAAAAAAAACCTGTTTCAAGCAACACACAATGCGATTGAGGTTGCGAAGTACTGGGCCAAGTGTGTTTAAAGTTGTTGATTTACAAAATGTATTTAACTGTGTATTTTGATGTTTTTGACACGAGAATAATAATAATTATAATTATTTGGTGTAAGACCATTCTGTTCTAGATCTGACAGAGGGTCAGCTGTCATCAGTAGTTCATCATCTCATAAGTACTCGCAAAGAGCTGTACAAATGTTTAGTATTTACGTCATTCCTAGCGACCAATGACAGGACGACTGCCAGTTAAAAGTAAATACACTCATCTGGATATTGTGGACCATTACCTCAATTGGGGTAGGATCGATTTTTTATGAATATTTTTCACGGAAATGCAATTGAATATGTTGTTTTAATTTTCCGTACGCGTTTCACTTCATTCTCTGAAGCATCACAGAACGTGGAAGTCAGAAGCTTGCCCGTTGTGTAAAGCAGGGTAGGGGGTGATCTGTGACAGAATCGCGATTCCTGTGCTGTGAAACACTTCCGGAAGCACCAGAATTGTACTCTTCCGTCAGATCTGCCACAGATCACCCCCTACCCTGCTTTACACAACGGGGAACCCACCGACCTCCACGTTCTGTGATGTGGCGTGGGTGTCCACCACATTGTCGCCTACTCGTGATTTCACTATCCTTCAAACACTTTCCATAGATGCTCGCTACACTAGCGCGCGATCAGGAGACCAGCCTCTCCGTTTCCATGATGCTCGTTCTCAGGCGCTGCGCCCACTAACCGCTCGTCCATAATTTAATTTGGTGATCTATGCGTAGAAATCTGGTGTCAGATACCTCTGGAAGCCTACCACGGACTTGCAGAATCCATGATACGCCGAATCGCTGCCGTAGTGTATTCGAAAGGTGGACCGATATGGTAGTAAGTAGGTGGTCGTAATGTTTGGTGATCAGTGTATATGATCCATAGAGGGAAACTATAAAAAAAAAATTGATACCTTGATAGTGGGAAGAGGAAAATAATTTACGCCCTCAGGCACGTGGGATCCGAGCTTAACCACTCACACACCGCGCTCGGCTACAAAGCGACGACATGGCGCACGGGTGACAGGACTGGGGGAGGGAGTGGGAGGTGTGGAGACGGGGAGTGTGGAGTGTTGTGTTCCGAGGCGATGACGGTGATGATGACGCTGAGGAGTTGGCGGTTCCTCTGTTCCCCGCCGCTGCCTGCGGCCATTGTTCGGCACCTGTTAACAGAGCCATTGTGTCGGCGGCCAAGTTGAGAGGAGTTTCGCCAACTCTCCGCGGCGCTCAGCCGCCCATTACACGGACACACCGCTCGCACAGGCGGCTGCGAATTAGAAAACGTCGAATTCGCTTTTCAGCAGCAACACTGAATGAAAAAGTTAAAGTCAAAAGTTGGATGACCGAACAGACCTTGTCGAAATACAATATTTATGTGTTAATATACAAGGAGTCCAGGAATGAAAGCGTCATCCTGCAACTAGTGATGTCCCGATACAAGTAAATACGAGTAAGTACTCGAAACTTTGTTTCGATACCGAGTACTTTTCGTATTCGAATTAATTCATTCGAGAAGTACTTGTATCGAATCGAAAGTATCGAAACGCACCCAGTGTTCAATTCTAATTGCATCATCCCTGCTGCGCCACTCAGCCTCGCCTGCGCTCACTAACGCAAGCTGATAGCACTGAAAATTAAAAAAAAAAATCAATCTTAGAATAGGCACTCTAATATCAAATAGTTTGTTTTAGGTCCCTATTTCGTTGTAATAAAGTTGTACGTACTTGGTGCGCATTTCGCTATACCTGGCCAATGGTCGCTCCCGCGCAGCCCCACACAAAAGAACTAAAAGATGTGGTTCATTAGCAACTAAATAGCCCATGTGAATCAGAAGAAGAAGCTGCTTCAGCTAGCTTTTCACTGGAATATCACTTCTGGAAATATCACAAAGAAAATGAAAACGCACCGTAGTGACAAAGTCTCTCTCTACTTGTCAAAACCAAGCGGGGTGGGTGAACGGTTAACGTTCTGGCCTCGCAACGTTCGAATCCCCGTCCGGGCATCCAGATTTGGGTTTCCCATGGTTTCCCCAAATCACTCCAGGTGAATGCCGGGATGCTTCCTTCCAAATTCCATGGCCGAATTCCTTTTCGTTCCTTCTCCCCAGTCCCATCTCGCCTCTAATGACCTTATTCGTCGACGAGACGTAAAAAAAAAAGATACTTGTCAAACACTGTAATGTCTCCAAAAGCAATACAGCAATTACAGAATGGGAAGAAATGAAACTCATATTTCCTTATCTGTATAAATACGCTCAACTGTATCCTATTGTTGTAGCAATGTCAGTATTGAGTGAATGTTTGTTTTCTAATGCAGGTGAAACAATGACAAACGAAAGAAACAAGCTATCCCCAAAATATATGGAACAATTGCTTTTTTGGAAACCTTCTAAAAGCGGACTTTAATTGTTTAGCAGTGTTAAAACTAAAATAAACAAATATTTAAACATAAGACAAAACCTTCAAAGTTTGCTTTATTATAATTTTAAAAAAGAAATATAAATGTTTACTGATTTTATTTTATTGCACTAGGCAAATAAAATAAATAATTTAGCAACATGTCACATATATTTTTATATTTCGACATTAATTTTTAAAAAAATATCGATATGAGTAAGTATCGATACTTTTGCAGTACTCATATGAGTAAGTATCGTAAGACATTTAGAGTACTACTCATTTAAGTAGGTATCGATACTTTTATGGTATCGGAACATCACTACCTGAAACCGCAATTAGGTCACTTGATTTGCTACTATATGACAATATTGTATTTTAGGAAAAGTTTATCATTTTTGAGATATAGGGGTTTTTTAAATATTTTTCTTCGAAAGATGTGACTTGTTCAGTTTATTCCATGCCATTTCTACAATTTAAGACTTTTTGAACCCTTTTCTTAAAATTTACCCACGGATGTTTGAGTCATGTAAAATAATGTTTTTTCCCCTTAAAGATTAAAAAAAAGCTTTTAAAAAATCTTATCTAAAAAGTCTATATCTTATGGCCACTAAGATCGCCGGCCCTGAATCCCTGGATTTATTTTAATTGGAGCTACCTAAAATAATTAGTTTACGCGATGGAGGTAACTCCGATTACACAGCTGCGTGAGAAAATAAAAACAGTTGCGGAGCACGTTAACCACAAAGATTATGCTCGCCGAATAAAAAGATCACGCATCAAAAGATTTAGAGCATGAATAAGAGCAGATGGTGGCCATATTGAACAATTTTTATAATTAACGAAACAAAAAATATTACTTGCATTTATTCCGTGTTTAATGGATTGAGGGTTGCATCACTTCAATCAAGTCGAAATACTAATTGCAGCAAAAAAAAAAAAAAAAATCTGTTTATTATTTGTACGCACACCATAGCAAAAAACGATTTTTTTTTTTTTTTTTAAATTAGTATCATCAATTTTTTTACTAAATGCTTAAAATGCTGGTCTCTTTACCATAAAACTATCGTTTTAAAAGTAAAAAATAATTATACCAATTAATATTTTTATTGGGTTTTTCTAATGTTTTAAGATAAAAACAACATTGTTTTAGATGACTCAAATATCTTTGAGTAATTTAAAAGAAAGAAAAAAAGAGGTTAAAAAGTCTTCATTTGTAGAAATGGCATGGAATGAACTGAGCAAAGTCACATGTTTCGGAATAATGGGATGGAATTCGGTGATGACATTTTTAATAAAGTTTCCGGGCCTACACCTGGAGTGATTTGGGGAAACAATGGAAAATCTAAATCTGGATGCCCGGATGGTGATTCGAACCGGTGGCCTCCAGAACGTTGACCGCTCACCCACCACGCTCGGTTTCAAATTCTTGCTGCACTGTAGAGGCAAAATTGTCGGCAATATTCGCCTCTAAATTTCTATTGTCTACCTAACTTATAGCACTCCAGACAAGAGTGTCGTTGCTGTTGTTGTTATCGATATCTTTCCGTGCTGTGTATGAAAAAAAATCCAGATTATGGTAACCGGGCAAGATCGCCCAGAATAAAGTGTTCGAGTTCCTACGTAATTATTGAATGTAATGTGCTTCTATAAAGTGAAGTCTGATGTATGTGTTTTTGGTGTGTTGGTGATGTTAAAGTTGGTGAAGTTAAAAGTTATCTACTGTTATTCTTCTTTAAAAAATTGCCTCGTATTGTGGTGGAGACTTAAACTCACTTGGCTACGCGGCAGATTTGCAAATCTTCAAATATTGTCAAGCCTGCTAGAGCGTAAGTATTCCAGATACCTTTACAACCGCTGTTGCCACAGGTGTCAAATATTGAACGCCATATATTGAATAGTAAGAGTACCCCCTATCACTGACTGCACGTAATGTGGCCTCTACTTTAATGATGGTTAAATATGTCTTAGTCTCACCACGTGGAACACATCTTAGGCCCTTTGAAGTGGAGGTACA
>JARYHS010008075.1:183021049-183069515 GCA_031002005.1 Vandiemenella viatica
GCGACAGCGCCGGCGATGTCTACAAATATTCCCACCACATAGTTTTTGGAAGAGTTTTGAGCTATTTCCATTAAGCGGTTGATGGCGTCCTCTGTTGACTTGCCTGCTCTGAACCCATACTGATTTGGGTTCATCCCATGTTTTAATCTGTTCCTTTAGTTTCTTGCCAAAGTATCTTTTCTGTACTTTCCCTAGAACATTGAGTAAGCAGATTGGACGATAGGATTTTGGGAGTTGTGGGTCTTTACCTCCACCTTTCGCTATAATAATCACGTCACTCGTTTTCCATGCATTTGGTATTTTCCCTGCACCAGGCATTCGTTAAATAGTTTATTTAAGGTGGAACCAGTTGGACGACCAACTCCTGGATGACCTCTGCCGGTATCCTATCAGGACCTGGTGCTTTTCTTTTTGGAGGGAAAGTATTGCCTCTACTATCTCTTCAATCTGATATGACGCATTTTTGATGCTCACTCTCGTAGGGATCACACATTTTTTGACGCAGTTCTCTTTGCCAATCGGGTCTCGTTTTCCGTACTATCATCTGGAAGTAGCACGTCAAGTAACTCCCGTGCAGTTTCCATCCAGTTGGTGGTCATAGATCCATCCAGTTTTCTTACTGTAGACAAAGTTGTAGTTGGTCTAATTTTTCCAGCGGCAATCTTGTAAGGGATGCCCCATGGCCCTGATCTCATATTTTGTCTGACGAAGACTTCCCAGCTTTTTTGTTTTGTCTTCAGCAACACATCCTTGAACTCTTGCTTTTTATTCCTATATCTCGCTAGAAGAGTCTGTCTCTCTTCTGTAATGAGGCAACGTTGATATGCTTTTCTTGCCTTCCTCATTGTGATTCGTAGTTTCTGCAATCTTTCTGTCCATGGTTTTTCTTTTAATCCCGTTGTTTTCTTTAGTGGAATTGCAGTTCTCATTGCGTTTTGGATTGCTCGAATTGTTTCTTTCGCAGCCTTGTCCACATCAAAATCTTTATCTTCGACTTGGGGAGGAATAAAGCAACTCCTCAACCTTGGCCAGTTGGCTTTGCTGATGTCATATCGCCGTTGAATATTGGTACTTGGCGCCTTCGCGCGCACCGTCTTGCAGTCTTCCCAGTTCGAACATTATTAGATTTGTGATCACTGGTGGTTTGGTTTCTCAATCACCTTCCACCCGCTTACTAGGTTTCCTGCTCTTTCGATTTGCTAAAGTTATATCTATGTTTGATTTGGCACCTGCTCGGTCACTGAATGTGTATGGATTATTTGGTTCGTTTTTGACATACAACTGTAATTCTCCAATCAGCTCGAGTAACTTTTCTCCTCGTGCGTCTGTACGACCACTGTGCCAGAGTGCAGATTTGGCATGATGTGACCTACCTGCTGTTGCAGGATTATCCTTTCATTCCTGGACATCCTGTATATGATATGAATATATAAGTCCTGTTACCGGCACGGCCAATGTCGAAAATCGATGTTTAAGTGCTTGAATTAACAAAGCGATGGGAAGTGGTTCCAAGCATTAATAGATGTAATTTTAACGTGTCAAATTTTTAAAAAAAATAAATCGTATAATGTGGAAAAGTTTCGTTTAAACTCACTCTTTCTTTATTAGAACTCTTCATTAAAGAAATCTCTATGTGACCAAGTATCGAAGATTAATCTGTCCTATTGGAGAATGCAAATCGCATTAAAACACTACAGGATTGCCTCAAACAAATACCACAATGCCTTGAATCGATTTCTAGTTGGCATTGGATTAATTTCCAGTACTACAAATCTCCCGCACAAGTTCAATTTTCTTGAGGTTAACAATAAAAAAAAAAAATGGACATACCTTTTTTTTTTCTCTCAGATAAATCCTACTGTATTTCTTTCTTCTATTTTTCTGATGAGCTGCACCTGTGTTAAAAACGATAATAGTTTTCCTTCCCTCCAACCTAAAGGACGTAAATGTATTTTATTATATGAAACCTGCTGTCAGGCGGGCTCCAAACACGTTTTTTTTTTTTTATTTTTTTATTTTTTTTTTTTTTACCTATGACTTTAAGCCTCGTCGACATCGATCTCATTAGATTTTTTTTTTTTTTTTTTGTAACTGCTTTACGTCTCTTTTTAACATCGAGGTCTTTAGAGACGGGAAAGGATGGGGGGCAAGGATGGGGGCAAGGAATGGGAAGGAATTCGGCCACGGCCTTTTGAAGGAAGCATCCCGGCATTTGCCTGGAGTGATTTGGGGAAACCATGGAAAACTCATATCTGGATACCCGGACGAGGATACGAACCGGCCTCCTCCCGAATGCGAGTTCAGAGCATTAACCACTCGCCCACCACGCTCGGTCCAAATATGTAAATTATCAGCCGACTGTGCTCTGTCCACGGAAAAACTACAGGTTGAAGTTTATGGTGTTTTCAGTGCTTATAATCTCACGTAAAATCTGCGACATTTCTAACGATAAAATGAAATAATAATTTGATCTCAAACTAACGAGATGCTCTGGAAATTCCGATCCCAGATCACACACTCCAGTGATTTAAAAAACACTCCAATATGTGCCAACATATGGAAAAAAAAAGATTTTTTTTGTAGTACTATTGTTTTGTGGGATTGAAAAATTATTTTTACCAAAACTCATTAGAACAAAAAATTTTTAAAAATTTTCTTCTTTAGAATCTGCAAATATTTTGGTAGAATTTTTGCTCTTTTTATTGTACGCTCGAAGATCGCTACACTTTCAATTTTTTGCCTTGCGGATTTATGCCTAGTCGACGGGCTTACTAGGGATTACAATACAGCAAAGCGGGATCTCCCAATCCCGCGGGATCCCGCATCATTAGACAGTCTGGCGGATCCCTCACAAAATTAAGCTGATACGCAATCCGTAAATCCGGCGGAAACGCGTATCAGTCTGCGTGACTCGCTGCCCCACTCGGTCTCTGTCGGATATTTTGCACTGTTTGCCTGTACCCTTCCAGTTGGCATTTGACTCATGTGAACAAGCGTTTGTTTTTGTCAACCTTCGTCATTCGTAAGTAAATAAATACACTTTTACGTATTCATCAAAACTTACGTTTGTTTCGAGTACACATTTCTGTAATTTGAGTTATGGTGCGTATTTAGTACGATTTTCTAACTATATAATTATTTTTTAAGTGTCGCACACGTTATCTGAACTACACGGTTACAGCTTTTTATTCACGGTTTCATTATTCCCATAAAGTAATTGTGACAATTTCCTGATTTGCGGCTGAAAATTTGATTATTCGTTGATATGAAACTAATGTTATCGTAACTTTAACGATCGCGTACCTATTTATTTAACAGCTATCAAAAGGAAATTGTATGTCCTTTGACTTATTGTTGTTTTGGTCGCTGCCTCAATGCATTTCTGTGACGAAAGCCACCTGCTTACATGTGCCGCTCAGGCTTTCGATTAATCTCTTCTCCTTGTTATTATTTCGACTAAAGGTAAAAAAAAAAAAAAAATATTAATGAAATTTTCACGGATGTATCGACGAATTGTGTTGTAGGAACACCATACTTCCACGGCTGCCTCCACCGTCTTCCTCCGGTGTGTAATTTCGTGTGTTTGCAATGAAATCCGGAGATACAACCTATGAGGACTTCACTGCAATCATTCGCCGAGAAAGTCTCCTTTCTTACTAAAATATAATAATTTCCACTCTAAAAACGTCGTTAGGCTACATAAGTAAATCTGAAATACTTGACAGTTTACGTGTTGGTGAGTAGTTTCTTTTAATAACATTGAATCAACTGTAATATCAATCAAGGAATCAGGAGATATAATGAATCACGCAATAATAATTTCCACTCTAAAAACGTCGTTAGGCCACATAAGTAAATCTGAAATACTTGACAGTTTACGTGTTGGTGAGTAGTTTCTTTTAATAACATTGAATCAACTGTAATATCAATCAAGGAATCAGGAGATATAATGAATCACGCAATTAAAAAGGCCAAGTCTTATGCTTGTGCAGTGACAAAAAGTTATGAGATCTTGTTCTGAGCCAAGTCTACACTTTACAGAGTATATTCACTTTGTGAAATGGAATGCTTTTCTCGGTGTTCTGGAACGTTTATTAAGGATTTTTTAAAAAAAACTCTGGTAACTTGGCCATTAAGCAAACCATATTTTTAAACTTATGTGATGTATTGTAAGGCACATAATACGATCTAAGACTCAATATTTTTCATTTTTATTATTTATTTCAAAATTGGTTTAGATTAAAAAACAAAAATGTAAAACCTCGAAATACACTTAAGACACGCTAAAAAGTTTTAATGTCATTTTGCCAATCAAAATATTGTTTACTGTTAATTTTTATCATTTAACATTAAAATTAATTATTAATTTAATTATTATTTAATTTATTAACGTTTTTAAATAACTATGTTTTAAATATATGCGCTAAAAAACTCTTTGTACCAATCCCGCACGGATCCCGCGGGATCGGCGCAAATCGCGCGGAACCCGCGGGATTGAAAGCACTGCGGGTTTGCAATCCTTAGTCGTCGTCATTAGAGGCAATATGGGACTGGGGGCAAGGAACGGGATGGAATTCGGTGATGGCCTTTTTAATAAAGTTTCCGGGCCTTCACCTGCAGTGATTTGGGGAAACCATGGAAAACCCAAATCTGGATGCCCGGACGGGGATTCGAACCGGCGTCCTCCAGAATGCGAGGCCAGAACGTTGACCGCTCACCCACCACGCTCGGTTTCAAATTCTTGCTGCACTGTAGAGGCGAAATTGTCGGCAATATTCGCCTCTAAATTTCTATTATCTACCTAACTTAAGGGACTCCAGAAAAGAGTGTCGTTGCTTTCGTTGTTATCGAGATCTTTCCGTGCTGTGTATATAAAAAAATACAGATTATGGTAACCGGGAAAGATTGCCCAGAATAAAGTGTTCAAGTTTCTACGTAATTATTTTATGTAATGTGCTTCTATAAAGTGAAGTCTGATGTACGTGTTTTTGGTGTGTTGGTGAATGTTAAAGTTGGTGAAGTTAAAAGTTATCTACTGTTTTTCTTCTTTAAAAAGCTGCCTATAATATTTGTGGGAAGTTTTGCGTATTGTGGTGGAGATTTAAACTCACTTGTCTATTCGGCAGATTTGCAAATCTTCAAATATTCTCAAGTATTCCAGATACCTTTACAACCGCTGTTTGCCACAGATGTTAAATATTGAACGCCATATATTGAATAGTAAGAGTATCCCCTATCACGTGACTGACTGCACGTAATGTGGCCTCTACTTTAATGATGGTTAAATATGTCTTAGTCTCACCACGTGGAACACATCTCAGGACCTTTGAAGTGGAGGTACACTTCACCATGACATCTGAACATCGGGTTGTGGGGTTGCGTTTTAAGGTCAGTCTTTCTTCTTTTTGTTCCAACTTCTGTGTCGTGTCCCTCACATTTAGGTATTTTCTATCTGTGTCTTCTTGCGGTGCTCCCTCTTTGTTTTTCATCTGTAACTAATAGTAATCACAACAAAAGAACAAACAAAAATTTATTTTAACAAAATTGATGTCATCATAACAAACTGGCTGTTTTCCCCGGCAGCTGCCGATCAATAAATATTATAAATAAAACGAAATCTACAAATAATGCTTTAGATCGGTGTTTTTGGTCCCAGATACGTTTCGCCGTTGTACTGTGAGCATCATCAGTACAGATATTGTTGGAGACTCCACATTGAGACGTGGAACAGCACTATATGCACTATAAGCCGACACGTATTTGGAGCTGTGGTTAAATATTGTGCCAAGTGTAATTTTTCAAGCCTTAACTTGCTGTTATAGCTTATGTTTTAGTACAAACTTAAAAACTGCAATGTTAAACTGTAACTCTAGACACAAATCAGTAAGAAGTGCATCTAGTGCAGTTCCAGACCGAATGAACACAACGACTAAATCTCCACTGATGATTCCCCATACCATGAGGGCGAAACGTGTATGGGGAATAAAAAAAACAATTGTTTGCAGAAGGAATTTTATTTATAAAATTTATAATTTCAGCAATTTCAACGATCGAATAAGTTAATAAATAATTCTTATCCACCAATTTCCGTCCGGTTCTATGAATCATTGCTTAATATTGTTCAGAAACTGGTAAATAACTTTTAGAAGAACATAGAAGAAAATTTCGCAGGAGTATTGGAACAAATACATCGGTGCGTTGCGTCATGACGCTGGTAGTTAGGCAACGAGCGAAACAGCGGAGCAGCGAGTCAGAGATATTAACAATGCATCGGCAGAGAGTTTGACTGTGAGGCAAAGTCTATAGTATCAGTCAGAATAGCACCAGTTCTGAGTTCGTAAAAGCAAGCTGTTATATAATTGTGACGTCTCTATAATTTAAACAACTTTTAAATAATTATTATCAACATTCACAAAGATGAAATGCAGGTGAGTGGAGAAATTACATTCAAAGAATTTAAAATAAAAATTGTAAGTAAAGGAAAAATGGATATTTAGGGTTTTTGGCAATGGACCATACACTTCATCGCAATTAAAGCAAATCAAATTAAAAATTAAGAATTGATAACACTGTTACCAATAGTTTTTATATTCAATTTCTCTCCATGAATTTAACCTACCACTATTAAATTGTAATCGGCTAATGTATATTATTTCTACTACCAACTTAAGTACATTCTTTCGAAACGTGCACTAATTATTCTAGTCAGTAAATTGTTATTGTTTCAGCAACTTCATCTATTTCTTTAACATCTGTGATTTTTCCCATAGTAATAATGTTTAATTAAGTTGCGATGGAGCACACGCCCCGTCGGCAATTTCCCTACACACCCATCTTTTCCCATTCCTGCTCCCACAATAATGAATCCGCTATTGGACTATTGTTTCAATGGTGCGTTATGTTCAGAAGTTGTGTGGCAACAATTTTTGCTGTGTCAAAGATAACCAGTTGTTGTAATCTTTCAGTATGGTGGTACATCTCGAAGTTACAAATGTAGACGATACTCTTTGTCAGAGAGTGAGACTCTTTGGTGTCAGGCAGCAGTGATTGTTGTAGCTGAGGCAACAAATTTCAGAGAAACAAGAACAAAATTCTAGACTGACAGTATGTGGGAAAGTATGAAAGCGTTTTAGTTTTAAAGTTAGGGTAAACGTGAGAATTGTACTTTAAGCTGTGCAGTAGACAATTTTGAAAATTATAAAATATTTAAATAGGACGTAATATAGGAAGCATTTGGTTTTCCAAAACAAATACATGAACGAATGATCGCTTCAGCTATTTTCTGTCTGTTTAAGAAATTGAATTAATAATGAGTTTTCTTTTTGTTTTGTTTCGTTTGTTTGGTTTTTTTTCCCTCGATGTTGTACAGGTAAACCATAAACTTTGTTTTGGCATCGTGTTTCGATTTTTTAAGTGATCTTCGGTGCCCTGAAAAAATTAATGTAGATATTTTTTATATTTAAATAGTGTGTTTCTGTAAATTGTAATATTATTGATCTGTTCTTAAATGTTAATTATAACAGTTTCCGGTTTATATTCAGTTTCTATTTTCTTAATACACTACAGTCGACAAATGTTCTACATACTACTGCTACTTCACCTACATTTTATGTTTCAGATACGCATATTTGTATTTGGGATTCATTATTTTAAACATATTTGCTACTACTTTCCGACGTATTATGTTTTAGTAGCAGATAAATACGCAATTATTACTGTTTGTACTTTCGCAATCAGTGTCGTAATACATTACCATCTACTTTTTGTTCTGTTTTTTGGCGTTTTTATCTATATTAGAGCAGTGTATTTTCTGTTATAGCGTCCTGAATACTTACGTTTTTTGTTTGTTTGATTGATATAATATTTTTGCAGTTTAGTTTCCGCAAAATTATCTATTATACGGCATGAAGATGAATGGAAAGAACAGTCAGCTTATTAGCTACATAGGAAAAAAAAACAAAAAAAAAACTAATGGACGATTACGATTATCAGATGTGGAAAAAATTGATTTTTGAAAATTTGAAATGTAAACACCTTGGCATAACATTTGGTAACAAAAGCAACTGGATAGGAAACATCGGACAGGTAGTAGGGAAAAGTTTTAAAACCCTCTGTTTATTGGAGAGATTATTAAGGGGATGTTCCAAATACGTTAGGGAGTTGTGTTACAAAAGTTTGGTCAGACAATTGGTTGAATATGGTGGTGTAGTTTGGTTACACATTTTGACTATAAATACTGGGATTTGGTGGGGGGGGGGGCGGTTAATAAAGAAGGACTGCTAGATTTGTCTCTGGAAATTGTTGCAGAACATAATCAGTAACTGATATGATAAAGGAGCTGGAATGGGATTCATTGCAATACAGGAGGAGGGTGAAGAGGGTCATGGGTGTGTACAAGGTGTATATTGGTGATGAGGCGTGGAAAGATATTTATTGAAGAATTAAGAGTGCTCCATGCAATGGAAGAGATGGGCATGACCTCAAATTTGTATTATATTTCACGTATGAGAATGTGGAAAATTTATCTTTAGTTGTAAAGTATGTCAGGAATTGGAATAAATTATAAAGGAATTATTTATTAAAAACGCTGAAACGATTTAAATTAAATTTGGAAGAGGGCAAAATTAAGCGAGTACAAGAAAGGGGAAAAATTGGTGTGCAGAAAAATTGCTGCCGAAGCATGCGATCCATCACAGTTAAATTAAATTAAATGAAGAAGATAGTTGAAGCTAGACGCAAAATATTAAGATATTGGAGCCAAAAGTATTTATATTAAAACAGAGTAATTGATTTAGATATTCCTTGTTTCACGAGATTCTTGTCCCCGTCTTAAGCAACTCAAAATTATGCTATTTTCACCTTTTACATCTTCTTTAGCAATTCCACCCAAGATGAGGAACATTCTTGACATCTCTTATGCATAAATCGCTTACAAGACTAGCTATGCGATTGTGATTGTAAGATTATCAATCTATCAACAGTTTTGCTTTAACTATCTGATATGAAAAGCAAACTCTATCTTGCTTTAGTTCCTGTTATTTCTCCATCAGTTTCATGACAATAACTAAACGTTTGCAAGTTTAACATTAAAACGCTTTTATTCAACAGCTTCTCATATATTACAAATTACACAACTTTCACATAAATAACCTTTCCACTTAAGGTCCAATCAACTTTGGTAGCTTCCTTCTGGTTGCTCCACGTTATCCAGCCATATTATTCATGCATCTTCCTTGATTATGCTCGTCGTCTTCTCCATGATTTCTTGACTGTCGATTTTGAATTATGGTTTACTACGAAAGATGGTGCAAAAATGTTATTAATATGTTTACATATTTACATACATATGTAGGCTGGCGAGAATAAACTCCGCCGAAAGCGCAGAACCTATTAACCATCCTACAAGGGCCAGCGAGCTGTCTGCTAGTTTACTTCCCGCTACAAAGTCGTTTTGGAAAACTTACGCTGCACAGTGCATTTCGAACATCATAGTTAGAATATATTCATTTAGTCGTCTGGTTACCACATATATTTATGAAAGATTTCTAAATGAAAATACCGTCTCTGAACAACTGTTATACGCTCAGAAGCGTTTCACCCTTGTAAACTGGGGCATCATCAGTGACAGAAAATGTACATACATGGTATTGTTCATAAATTTGCATTATTTAAATATGTGAATATATATTAACAAAGTACACTCTACTGATGATTTTTGATACAAACTATCAAATGTTCGTCAGAAAATAGCACCAGTTGCATTTTTTCCTTTTTGTAGAACGCAGTACCTTGCTGCCATGTTCGTACATTTACAGTCACTGAGGATGCCCCCGTGCACAAGGGCGAAACACGTCTAAGCGTTTAGGAATAAAATAACAGTTGTTAAGAAAACCCTTATCAAACAACTGTAGAAGCATGGCCAATAACCAATTATTATATTTATGGATATTATTCAATTTTGAATCATCAGTCGAGACCCCCTAGGGTGAAAGAGATATGGCTCCATGACACCCGACATAGATTATTTGGAAAACTAGTCTGTTAACTTAATTCCATACTCAGGACTTGGTTGTTGGGTGTTCACCTCGAGCTGGTTCGTAGATTCAGCTGTTGCTGAGTTTCCTGCTGTACTGAAGGTTGATGGCAGCTCTGTGGACTGCTGGCTTGGCGTAGAACTCGGCCAGTTGTGGGGGGGGGGGGCTATAATTTGGCTGGACTGTAATTTGGAGGACCGATTAAGGCGGCTGTAATTGGCTCCGCTCTGCGGTGAGTTTCGGTACCGACTCGACCACACGGCTGCCAACTGTCGCCGAACTAATTAAACACAGCGAACACTCCGACAAATTAGCGAAATACTCAGAGCAGTGTATAGCGCAAAACAGGGAAAAGTCGAAAAATGCACCAATAACTCTAGGATAAATATAAAAATGACACCAAATGTAGTAGCAAGAGTTAAGGGATTTGAAAATATAATGACACTGGATGTGAGCAGCAAAAATAATGACGAGCAGTCTCGCGTCGTATTCTGGAGAGCGCGGGTTCGAATCCCATTCCTGGCATCAATATTTGGGTTTTCCATGATTTCTCCAAATCACTACAGGCAAATGCCGGGAAGCTTCCTTCAAAAGGTGTAATATTTCTTATACGAATAGATTTATTAATCTTTCTGCCCACCAATTAGCCATGAGATGACTGGCTGTTGAACTTGTCAGATTATACCAAACTTACTATGATAGTTGGGAAGCAAAATTACAACCGATGGCCGAAGCAGGAATGATGTTAAAAGCAGTATAGCACTGGCAAAAAGAGCCTTCATGAAAAAGAGAAACCTTTTAGTTTCAAATATTGATCTAGGAATTAGAAAGAACTTTTTAAAATTCTATGTGTGGAGCACAGCACTTTACGGTAGCGAAACATGGACTTCAGAAACAACGGAAAGAAAGAAAATTGAAGCATTTGAAATGTGGTGCTACAGAAGAATGCTGAAAATTATGTGGACAGACAAAGTAAGAAATGAACGAGTTTTGGAAGTGATGGTTGAGAATAGAAGTTTGTGGAAGAAGCTTACAGAAGGAAGAGACAGGCTGGTGGGTCATATTTTGAGACATGCTGGATTGGTTAATTTGCTGGTGGAGGGAACAGTCGAAGGTAAGAACTGTGGAGGAAGATTAGAATATATGAAGCAGATAATTGAGGACGTGGGTTGTAAAGGGTATGTAGAAATGAAGAGGTTATTACAGGATAGGAAGGGATTGAGGATTGCATCAAACCAGTCTGACGACATATTAGCAAACTCAACATTCAAGAACACTGTTTGTATGTAGTACTTGATACATTTATTGGTCTCCAATAACAACAACAACAGTCTTTCCCTTTTGCTCATAGCTTCTTTCTTCCCTCTGCAACAAAACTTCACTCTCTGCTCACGTGACCCAGCAGTATATATATCTTACCAAGTACATATACCTTGCAAATATTATTATTAACAAAAATTTATAAAATAGTGGGATAACGATGTTACATGACAAAGGCCATGGCCAAAATCCTGCCTGTTCCTTACCCTCAGTCATTTCCCGCCTCTATTGAATAATACAAGAGGATATAGGTTATTTGAAAATGAGATTATTTTTTTTATATATTGAGCTGTAATCAGAGAGAAGTATCTAAAATTGAATGTGTGGAGCGCATAACTTATGGTAATACAGTTCAGAATTTAATAACTGAGCGAGATACTTGAAAAAAGTCATATCCTCCGACATCTTACTTATTGTTACTCATTCGTATTATTTTAGAACAAAGATGTTGACGATAGAAACAATACGCTGATGTGCCAACACCCAGCTGACGCCTCCTAATATCGCGTGTGACCCCCGTTTTCTTTTTCCAGCCAAGTGCATGAAGCCGACTTGGCATCGACTCAGCAAGACGCCAAAAAACTCCTGAAGACAGATCCAGCCTCGCTTACTCTTCAACAGTCCATATTTGTTTTTACATGTGATATGTTACATTTGACAGAGGAATTATAAATTATTATACACATCTTTACATTGGACTTACAGCTAGGGTGATGGTATTTACATGGCGATCTGGAGCAGCACTTTATGCATCTTACAGATTTTCTATTTCACAATTATAAAAACTGTTTTACACATATATAACTGAATAAACACTGGCATTGTATCCATTGCAACTGCAACTGCAACTTTCAATGTTTGATTGGATTCATGCCATGCTATGGAGGCGGCCAAATCATTTGTTGGAATTGTCCAGATTGTTCCTTAAACCAACAATTATGGCAACACACACACACACACACACATATATATATATATATATATCTGATTATCAGCCAGTTCAATCATTGTCTGATGTGGCCTCTTAAAGTGTTGATTTCATGTAGCGCTTGAGCAGTATTCTCCAAGTGGCACGATCTTGGCTGATCCTCTGCCAGTTAACTCCGAAAACCCTGCGTATTTCCTTGTCCCATGGTCTGGTGGTCTTCCTCTGGTCTGTGCTGATCTCTTGGGCTCCAGTCTAACACTATTTTTGCCGGCCTCGGTAGAGTAGGGGCGAAGGTCACCGGTTCGAGTCCAGCCGAGGACATGGGTGTTTAATTTATGTGTGTGTGTGTGTGTGTGTGTGTGTGTTTGTGTGGTGTGTGTGCGTGTCCTGTCGTGTCTAGAGCAACTTGGAAAACAATACACTATGTAGAAACTAAAAAAAAACACTGGATGATTCGAAACACACTTGAGTTGGCTGTATGGCCTCGAAGCCAAATACCATAAAAAAAACACTGTTTCTGTCCACCCGTGGTCTTTTCTCCGTGCAATATGACCGGCCCATTGCCACTTCAAGGAAGCTGTCTTGTCTAAGATGTTCCAGACACACACACACACACACACAGATATATATATATATATATATATATATATATATATATATATCGCATATGTTCTTTTTTATTCTGTTCGTTGTTTGAAGCGTTAAATATATATATATATTTTTGCAAAAACTTACTCAGTTATTAATTTATTTTTCAGCTTGATATTGAAACAATCTGGAGGAATTTTAAATTTATACCTACATGAAGAGATATAAGTAAAAGTTATTCTCGCTCATGAGTAGTGCGGAGAATAACGAATTCTTCAGGGCAGCCCGATATTTAACAAGTTATCTTCCACACACAGCAGCATGCTGCTACTACTTACTAATTATTGCTTTTACGTCTTTATACATTTCGACACGAATTTTTCTTCAATGTTCTTTACTGGCTGGCATTACGACATTGAAACCATCTGATTTCAAACGGCTAGTACCCAAAGACTTCTTAACGAAGGAGAACGGGATCAAGAGATGTCGAAAGAGGAAGCATAACAGGGTCGCGTGTATCAGCCGGCACCTCACCCACCACGTAACGAATTTGAGATTCATTGAATGGCCAGTTCCTTTATAGACCAAATCCTGCACTTTTGTAGCATGAAGTAGGGAAAAATTATATCACCTCATTTGAAATATACTGCGATTGAAATTACAAGATCGATAAAGGTAAGTAAATTCCGAAATTGTGACACATTATTGAGGGTGGAAATGTCTAAAGCATGTGTTAGGATAGAGCACGAGGAACTAACGACAATTACATTTGATAACAAGCTTAACTTGGAAGGACATATTGGACAGGTGGTACGAAAATGTTTCAAAATTCTGCACTTGTTGGAGAGGGTGATGAGGGGATGTACGAGAGAAGAAAATAAACTTTATTACAAAACTTTGGTCAGACCATTGCTCGAATATGGTAGTGTAGTATGGGACCCACATTTTGAGTATCACATACAGGAGTTAGAGATGGTGCAAAAAATGCTGCTAGATTTGTTTCTGGAAATTATCGCAGAACGAAATCAGTAACTGATATGATAAAAGAGCTGGAATTGGATTCATTGCAAGACAGGAGGAGGGTGGAGAGGATCATGCGATTATACAAGGCTTATGCAGGAAAGGGGGAGTGTAGGGAAATTGCCACCGGAGCGTGTGCTCCATTGCAATTAAATTAATTTAAATGTAGGAAAATATCGGTTCTGCCGATTGAGCAAGAAAGCCGAGTGAGAGAAAGCCGTGTGTGACCTAGCGGTGTGGGGTAGGGAGTTACAGCCTCTGACGGACGTGGACTGCCCACAGGAGCACAGTGATATCATAGTCGGTTAGTTCGAAGTGCTTCACTTCTGTGACTCTCCTCAGAAACATGTATTGGAGCATAGAGCTGCCAATTCTACGGATTTATCCGTAGATCTACGGAATTTTAGAAAAAGTTAGGATTTTCGGATTTTGTTAAAATATCTACGGATGTTTGCTTATTTTTAGTATTTGTTGATTTTTCCTTATATTGGTGTTTCGTTAAACTTTGAGCGTGTAGTGTTAATGCATTACAGAATCGTCGATAATTGTGAATCGCTCTTGAAACCGCTCGCGCGAACCGACGATCGGAATAAAGCTCATATTTAGTTTGATTATACATTTTATAGATCTTAAAGGGACGTGATACAGAACTATGGGCGCATTCTTTATGCACGTTGACACGCTCGCTGGCACGGCTTACAGAGCAGTGCTTTCCGAGAAGACTGAAATGCTCCGTTTCTCTATAATTAAAAAAAAAATATGGTTTAATCAACCATACTCGGAGATTTCTGTGATCTAAAATCAGTCAGGGTGGGAGACAGGTTTTTAGCTCAGTTTCCTAAAATAAAATGTGTGTGGTCCCTAAATAAATAAAAAAAAGAAAGAGAAAGAGAGAGAGAGTAGGCGCAGCAGCAGCAGCGGTGAAAGTGACGATGTATAAAAGATGTTCAGAGATATTTCTTTCTTTCAATGTAGAAAATTATTTTGAATTTCGAATTTTAAAGACCTGGAAATAAAAAGTAGTCTTAATTTTGACTCTCTCTTCAATAATTATTGTTTCAGTCTTTCAGTTGGCGAGTCTCAGCATTTTTGTACCAAATCTGCGGAAATTTTAGCGGCGATCTACGGATATTCAAAGCCAAGAGGCTGGCAGCACTGTTAAATACAGCAGCTACGCATCGAAGAGAAGTTTCTCATGCGAAGGCTTAATTAAGCAAGTATTTAAATTATCATTACATTACTTGTTATTTCACTGGCTAGCTGCTTAATAAAAACGTATTCACCATAATACTTGCCGTAGTAGCTCCGATTGCCATGTATCTCCATTTTCACAGTTGTTTCTAATTGTTTTTATGGTTAGTTACAAATAAAACGAAAGAGTGGTGCATCAGATAATCCTTCATTCTGTCGCAGATTATTGCAACAATCTTCAGCAATCCATCAGAAATATCAAATGGGTGACATGTTGGGACAGTTGAGTATTAGCAGCTATTTCGGTATCGCTCAGTGTGTTGTAACCATGTAGCGCCCTGTCTTCCTCTATGGGCCGACAAAGGAAGCAGGGAGCCACCTCCAGAATCCACCGTGGCGGCGCTGTAGTCACCTCATTACCGTATCGCCTCGCCCTGCCTTTCTTTCGCCACTCTCCATTTTTGCTTCTCGCGTCGAAGACTTCCCGTCCTCTCCCGGCCGTAAATTGGATAACAAGGAGGCCGCCGCTGGCCAGCGCCTGCCGAGGTCTAAATTAGTTTTTTCCCGACCAGGCCTGCCACCGGCGGCACCCAAATCCGGGCGGGCCCGGCCGCAGGGCCGCCAACTCCCCGGAACTAAGTTTGTCTCGTTACGGCCGATCGGCTGCTGCAGGCTACAGCGGGTGAGGGGGGGGGGCGGGGATGAGGGGTAGCGAGGGAGAATTCTGCTGACACCCACGTCAGCACAAAGAGAGACGGAGAGAGCGAGAGAGTGAAGTCGAGACGAAACGAGTCTTTCAAAAAACTCGCGCGCCAGCTCCGTCCAGCTCCCTCGACAAGGTGGCGACCAGTATACGTAGTTTAGTTACACCAACAGCAGGGAACTATTTCTTAATTATATAGTCGCGCTATAACCACACACCCCCTTAATTATATAGGAACGTACAAATCAAACAACGAAAGAAAGTATGGAAATTCTATTCAACCACTTCAAACTTGTGTCACCTCTAACATCACGGAGCGTGGTGGGGTGAGCGTTAACGATCTGTCCTCTCATTCGGGAACACATGGGTTCGAATCTCCGTCCGGCAATCTAGATTTCGAACTTCCATGTTTTCCCTAAATCACTGCAGGCGAATGCAAGGATAGTGCCTTCAAAAGGGCACGGCCGAACGAATTTCTCCCTGCTCATTGCCCCCAATAATGACAACGATGTCGATGAGGTGCAAAGCCACAAGGGGGGGAAAAAAAACAAAACAAAAAAAATGAATATTGTAATAAATCAATATAATCGATAAATGCATATCAATAAATTGGAGTTTTGAGAATAGAACAAAATCAATCTGCACAACTGCACATACCAAATAGCGAAATTTCATCATTAATTTAGTAACAACACATAAGAACTACGTTAGGTTTGGGCAAAATATATCGATGTAACGAAATATCGATATTTTTCATAAAATAATCAATATTTATCGTTAGATATTTTTGTTCTCGATATTTCAAAAGTCGATATTTTATTTGGAGTATAAATTTTACGTATAATTTCAATACTTTTTGTATGAACGAATTTCAGTATCCAATGTAATACGTTTTAATCCAATCCAATGTAATATGTTGGCGTACACGTCCATATACGACCTTCTGAAAGCGTCTTAAAGAAGTTAATTCGTAGTAATTTTATAGCTTTGCATGAACGGCTAAGAGATTAAAAACAGGTTTAACCGATTTACCTTCCGTCATCTTTTAAAATAAATTTTAATGTTGACGGTTACACTATTTTTATAGTTGAAAAATATTGATTAAACATCCGTATTGCGACATTCAGGGTTGACATTAGTTGACAGCTTCAATTTTCAACTTTTTTTTTTGCATTGATGAATAACAGTTGGTGCGTTGACGAAATTCTTGATATGCAAAGCCTTTTCTGTGTCGTCCGAAAAAGTGGCTTCTGCACAGGACAATAGGAGTAGATCGACGGGGGAATATCTAAAACAGAGAGTTCTTTTGAAGTCTAATTCAGACGAATACTGGCTTTTATAACTTGTGAAAATAGATAAATTAATAAGATTTTCCGTAATTACTGCATGCGTCTTTAATTTTACGAATTTTTCTAAATATTTTCGGAATAATTTTATGATAATTATTTGCTTTATGTAAAAATTTCGATATATCTAGATATCTACATTTTTTATCGATACCTAAAGTTACGGTTTTTAAATAACTTTTTAGTTATCTACTGACTTGAACAAAAATATCCATATATTGGTGTATCGTTTTTTCTTTCTCAATAAATATCCACACGTTTTTAAATATCGATACGGTATTAATCGATGTATTTTTTCATATGTCTAAACAACGTAATGATTGAGCATCAAAGGAAATACAACAATAAAAACTGTAAATAGGAAATATTTACTTAAAATCTATTTGGTGTCTATAACTTATGAAGCATAACAGTTTTCAGTCCTATGTAAGCACTGTTCACATGGTGCGTTGTACTTTTTTTACATTCATCATAAACGTTTCGGCTTCCTGTAGGCAGACGCCAGGCAGTATTAAATTAATAGATTCTATTACCGTGAAATTACACTATCGGACGGCTGTTTTATTTCTCATTGTCACATTGAAACATTAAGTCCACTATCACTAAACTGACGTCAGCTACCACAATGTACAGTTTTATCGAGATGGTTGGGTTTAGCTCTAGCACTAGCACTAACAAAAAGAGCCTTCATGAAAGCAATAAACCTTTTAGTTTCAAATATTGCTCTAGGAATTAGAAAGAACTTTTTAAAACTCTTTGTGTGGAGCACAGCACTTTATGGTAGCGAAACATGGACTTTAGGAATACCGGAAATAAAGAAAATTGAAGCATTTGAAATGTGGTGCTACAGAAGAATGCTGAAAATTAAGTGGACAGACAAAGTAAGAAATGAACGAGTTTTGGAAAAGATGGGTGAGAATAGAAGTTTGTGGAAGAAGCTTACGGAAACAAGAGACAGGCTGGTAGGTCATATTTTGAGACATGCAGGATTGGTTAATTTGTTAGTGGAGGGAACAGTCGAAGGTAAGAACTGTAGAGGAAGGCAGAGATTAGAATATATGAAGCAGATAATTGAGGACGTGGGTTGTAAGGAGTATGTAGAAACGAAAAGGTTAGCATAGGATAGGAAGGGATGGAGGATTGCATCAAACCAGTCGAAAGACTGACAACAGCAAAAAAAAAAAAAAAAAAAAAAAAAAAGGGTTTGCTCATTCCATACACAGACATGCGAAACTTTTTAAAACAAAAAATTACGGCAATGGAATCTATAGAATGTATACAATGGTCGAATTATTGTAGTAATCGAGATGAAAAGTTTCCTGTATGTTGGGTAACGGCATAGGCTATCAATGTGCACAGTTTCGTAAAAATCCTTACGTTATGTTTTGCGAGATGCTCGCACGCATAGGTAAACACGTCAAAATTTACGCTTCTTGCCTCCCCGTGTTCCTGATCTAGATAAAACGTATTGATAGGTAACTCGTTATTCACTATTTCTTTCTATTCAGGCCTGTCGCGGAAGGCATGATACGTACTCCGTACTTTTTAATCAACCAATTCTTTCTGTCGTCAGTTAACAACGATTTAATTTAATTAGATAACCCTTGAGATTTCGGTGAATAGTGATGTTGAATGCTTGTGATATAATGAAAACTAGAACCGCAATTTTGAAGAAAATATGATGTGACCAAAACGGATACTTTAATCTTTAAAATGATACCTCATTTATCGATTTCGGTTAGGTATCAATGGAGATAAATGACTCGTGAAACAAAAAGGCGTTGTAGAAATATTAATACTTTTGTCCTTTAAGGGTCGAATTTTGAAAAAATATTTTCTTAAAATATGGTGTAACCAAATCAAAGACCTTACAAAGACCTCAGTCTTTAAAATGATACCTCGTTTATCAATATTGTTTAATTATCAAGGGTGATAAGTGGTTCGAAACATAAAAAAACGCATTTTAGAAATACTTATCGTTTTTTCCCTTTAAGGGTTGAATTATAAAAAATCCCTTTCTTAAAATAAGATGCGATCACAGCGGAGACCTTAATCTTTAGAGTGATATATTATTTATCTATTTCGGTTAGATAATTAATGGACATAAATGGCTCGTGACCCAAAAATGCATTGTAGAACTATTGATTCGTTTTCCATTTAAGGGTTGCATATATAATGTCACCAAAGCGGAAATCATTAAAATGATACTTCATAAAACGATTCCAGATAGGTATCCGGAGAGATAAATGACTCATAACACAAAAAACAGCATTTTAGAAATATTGAAATTTTTGATCTTTAAGGGTCGAATTTAGAAAAATTCCTTGCTTGATGTGATCTTCCACGAAGATACGTAATATTATCATTATTGTTGAACTCCTTTTGTTGAGTCCAAAAGATCGTCCGCAAAATGTGCGTCGATTGAAGGCAAATTTTGTCTTGAAACTGCTTGAGGATTTAAATACTGTTTTTTTTTTTACCTTCCTGTAAATTGCTGTTCTCGCTGTGGATTATTCAACTACCAAGAAGTATCTAAACTGGAACATATTTATATCATCTTTTCAAAAAAAGAATGCGTTAAAATGATAATACCTTGACCAAACTATTTAATACTTTTTTGTCAGTTAAATAGATTATCAGTCTATATAAAGTTAATTTTCTCATAGAATGTAGCAGAAGAAGTTGATTATACCACATTTCGGTGGCCATATTGATGTTAGAAATCTCTTTTCACAGAAAAACTAGAGCAATGATTCTGATGGTGTTTCGAATAGTGTATAGTCCACAATACCGGGATAAAGTAGGATATGTATTTTTCGTTGAATGCGATTCACGCAAATACAACAGATAGGATTTAGTAACTTCTTGTGGTCGAAATGTTTATTTCGGAGTACAAGCGGCGTCGTATACAGTAGCTGACGACGTGTTAACTGTGGAATAATATGTTTGAGAGAGAGATCCACACAGTAATAGTTCACAAGGACGGAGTTACGGTCAGAAACTAGTGCTATATACACTGGTCAGCCAAAACATAATGACCGCCTGCTTATTAGTGTGTTGCTCCATCTTTGAAGCGCGATACAGCAGCAATTAGGCGTGGTATGGATTCGAAAAGTCCTTGTTAGGTTTCCGGAGTTGTCTGGCACCAGCTTTCTACGCTCAGGTAACGCAATACTCTTAAATTACAATTCGGTGGTTTGTGGGCGCGGCGGCTGGGAACGAGCATCTCGGAAACGGCGAAGCTGGTTGGCTATTCTCGTGCTTCTGTGGTGAGCATCTATGCAGAGTGGTTGAAGGACGGTGAAACCAGGACTGGATGACAAGGTGGTGGACGTCCACGCCTCATCACAGAATATGGAAGTTGGACGCTTGCCCACTCTGTAAAATTTGATAGGCGCTGATCTGTGGCAGATCTCACAGGAGAGTTAAGGTCTGTGAAGGCACAAGTGTTTCGGAGCACACTCTATAACATGTGGAAGAAGAATTGACCACAGGTCTGAGTAGCAAGAGTTAGTTATCAACCGAAAAGCTTATCAACCTCTTTCAGATTTTTAGCTCCGGTTCAAAACCTGTAGTCAGTTAACGATATTTTCCTTTATTCACTGCTTCTTGCACATGTTGCAGAGTGTGACCCAACAACATTGCGCCTGCACCATCATTGTACTCTGCTGTGAGATCTGACACAGATCGCCGGCTATATCGCTTTACACAGTGGGCAAGCGTCCGACCTTCACGTTCTGTGATGAGGCGTGGATGCCCGCTACCTTGTCGCCCAATCGTGGATTCAACGTCCTTCAACCACTCTTCATAGATGGTCACTACAGTAGCTCACGAACAGCCGACCAACCTCGCCGTTTCCCAGATCCTCGTTCCCAGGTGCCGCGCCTACAAACCACTGGCCCGTAATTTAAGGGAATTGCATGACCTTTTCGTAGACATCTGGTGCCAGACAACTCCGAAAACCTGACAAGGACTTTTCGAAACCGTGCCACCCCGAATCGCTTCTGTATTGCACTCCAAAAATGGACCATCACACTAATAAGCAAGTGGTCATAATGTTTTGGCTGATCAGTGAATAAACTTCCAGCGACTGTGATCTGTCTGAACCAAGTTCCAAATACAGCACAGGAACTGTGCTGAATCCCAAGTTCTCTCTTCCTGCGCGGTCCGAGGTACGTCGAGCTTTATGCAGGGTGGCCGGCTGTCCGTGGCGAGAGGCGGGTAGCCCCCTCGTAAAGAGCACGCCGCACTGCACGCAGCCGTCCGGCCGGCTGATATAGAGGGCGGTGGACTGCAGCTGCGCGCCTTCATAAAGAAGGCGCAGCTGACATCCACAAGGAACAGTGTCGGGACCAGGGCAAAAAATCTCTCACGCAGGATGTAGCGCGGAATAGCTAAGGTGCAACATAGAAGTATTTCTGCATTTAAAACTAAACGGTTTCTTTCCATCAGTAAGAAACAGTTTAAGCCTACTCATAATTATTTCCAGAGCAATGCCGTGCAAGTAAATCTCGTTAGTCGAACAATTTTGAGTTAGGATTATTATCAGGTGTAAAAATGTGGGCGTCTTTTGGACTTCGTCACGAGTCTAAAACAGTTCCAAGTCGTTACACGGGTTCGGGTTTGTAAACGCCTGCTATGTCCAGAGTCTGCACTTGGGACTTGTTAACTGTAATGGCAAATACCAACATGGCGGGGAATTGCTTCCTTTCCGTTTAGGTTCGAATCCCCGTCCGGGAATCCAGATTTGGGTTTTCCATGGTTTCCCAAATCACTCCAGGCAAATGCCGGGATGCTTCCTCAAAAAAGGCCATGGCCGAATTCCTTCCCATTCCTTGCCCCCCATCCTTTCCCGTCTCTAAAGACCTCGCTGTTGAGAGACGTAAAGCAGTTAAAAAAAACTCTACGTTTAGAAAAGAAGTTAACCACGTCTTTCGTGTGATCGGATGATTATGGGTTGAATAAACCCACCATCACCCAACTTCAACTACAATCACGTTCCAGCATTATTTCGAGAAAAAATATAGCTTTTATGGTATAAATGAGATATAATCGTGTGACCTCATTTGATTTATTTGCTGAGTTTTATCGTTATTGGCACAGTTAAGGTCGACTTGAGCGTAAAATGAATTGTAGAAACTATAAAAGTGGAAATGGATCTTTTAGGGTAAAAACCATGATTTTTAGTATTAAAGCTCATGACGGCGTGTGCCTATCTAGCTGAACTGAGATGTATTTGACTCTTATGGTTTGCGCTCTACAATGTATATAATTTCGGCAGAGTTTGAAGGGACTCAGAAGTATTAAAGCCGGTCGGAGATAATCTCATTATATAGGGTGATTCGGGTGGTATGGTAAATATCGGATGATGTGGTAGTATGGACAATGTTGATTAAAAAAGTTTATATAAACGTGTGTATGGTTTCTATTCGTCTTGGAGATACATAAACCTTACACTATTAGACTTTTGTGTGTGGATATATTTGAAAAACGAAGTGCACAAAGGAAAAGTAAACACAAGAGACGGATTACTCGCTCGCATTGTAAACACTGCTACCCTCATAAAAGTACAGCAGGACCTACTCAGAATTGTTGAGAAGAGAGCTGCGAAGTATATTGAAGTCGATGGTGGGATTTTCGAAAATTTAATTTAAACTGCTGTAAATACGGTTAGCATGTGTTTTTTCAGGAATAAAGTAGTTCAATAAGTTATTTGTGGGCTCTTGGTCGTTATCTGAGGTTTATTTTATGCGTAACATTTCAGCACCTGTTTCTTTTAAAACGAATGGAAATGGGATGCATGAACTTTTTTACTCAATATTGGTGATACTAGCACCTCCTTCAATATTTATCATTCCACATGAGTCACCTTCTATAGTTGAGTATCTAGAAATAAGAAGGCAGAGAAGATAGCTTCGCTTATTCTAAACATATTGAGGGAAACTATTAATTCGAAGGTAATATTTTGAGTATGCCACTTTCAGCTGGTGACGGTTGAGACAGTAACATACTCCAGCTGAGGCGATAGTAGTTTTAGAGATCTGGCTAAATAATATGGAGAAGAAAGCGGGGGAAAAGCCCATTTCCCCACTGTGTTGCCTGAGTCCGATGTAATTGAATAATTTATTAGGTTACAGGGAGATCTGTAGTGACAGCTTAGACCCTTCGGCAATAAGAGATTAGATTTGGTGCTGAGCACCCTATGACATGCACAAGTTTTTGAGTTGCAGATTTTATATGTAGATGTAGATGTAGACGTGTGTTGGACGGCAGGTTATGGTGCAAACTCGTACTACCGTCTGCACAAGTCTTTCGCACGCAGTCCATCAATCCTTCTGTCTGATGGCACCATTTCTCTCCGCAGCGCTAGACCGACCAATCAGCTGCGAGCGCTGAGAATGATTCTCCAGACGCTCTCTGGAGAGACACTTAACGGCAGGTTGTTTCTCGTTAGTCCTATATATTAATTCTGTGGGCAGGGTCATCTCTACACGTTAGCTAGTTGGGTTGGTAAACATGGGAGGAAGATAAACGCAAAGAAGAGTCAGCTTATTAGACACACAAATAAAAAACAAAAGGTTGATTATAATTATAAGGTGGGGAAAGAATTGCTTGCTGAAGACTTGAAATGTAAATATCTTGGCATTACATTTGATAACAAGCTTAACTGGGCAGGACACTTTGTACAGGTGGTAGGAAAATGTTTCAAAATTCTGCACTTGCTGGAGAGAGTGATGAGTGGTTGTACAACGGAAGTAAAGCAATTGGGTTACAAAACATTGGTCAGACCATTGCTCAAATATGGTAGTGTAGTATGGGATCCACATTTTGAGTATCAAATACAGGAGTTGGAGAGGGTGAAAAAAAGGGCAGCTACATTTGTTTCTGAAAATTATCGCAGAATGCAATCAGTAACAGATATGATAAAATAGTTGGAATGGGATTCATTAGCAGACAGGTGGAGGGTGAAGAGGGTAATGGGAGTGTGCAAGGCGTATATTGGTGATGAGGCATGAACAGATAGTGGTGTAGGTATGAAGATGGAAGGGAAAAGATGACCATGACCACAAGCTAGCACTAGATTTCAGGCACAAGGATGTGAGAAGATTCTATTTTTTAGGTAAGGGTGTCAGGAATTGGAATAAGTTGCCATGGAAATGATAAATAATTTACCATAAACGTTAAAGAATTTGAAGTTAAAATTTGTAGAGGGCAAATGTAGGTGGGTGCAGGAAAAGGGGATGATGGGTGTTTACGGAAATTGCCACCGGTGCATGCGCTCCAAATTAAATTAAATTAAATTATTCTTAGAGCAATGATTAGTGTATCATCGACTAGGGTATCTGTACTGTCTACTGACATAGCACAATCACCGTGTTTTAGAAGAGGTTGTTCGTCTATAGCTTTACAGCGGTTCCTCGAGGTACTGTATAGGGGCCGCAACACAACCAGCCGTGCACCGGGGTCGACATTGTGGATGTCCGTAAGGGGTTACCCGTAATAGAGGTTATCTACCTCCTGTTCCTACATAAACCATATTTTTGTATCAGATACGGAAAATGACAAAAGAATTCAAGTTTATCACATTCGGACATCAAATATTGTGCAAAGAGGTACTGCAGATACATTCACATTGATAATTTTTTTTTTTTATTTTTTTTTATTTCATGTTTATACCTCCCTCGGTATTGAACAACCCAGCAAAAGACTAAGTATTTTTTTAATTTCATTTAGTAAATTGAAAACTTCTATGTACGGACTGTTGGATGGGAGTAGATCTATGGATTCACGTCACCAACATACTATGACGTGTTGCGCGAATGGTAAGTGCGTTAGGTGATTTGTGGATGAGTTCGCGTCACCGACATGCTATTGTTAACGGTATATCTGTAGCTATAAGTATGACATGTTGCGTGTGTGATGTTAATAGTTTTAAGTTTTCACTATTTTTGGCAGTCCCCAACGACTCACAACTGTTTTATTTATTTATTTTTGAGTGAGTGGAGGGGAAGTTAAGCTGTGCGAAAGATTTCCACGGGTATACTAATAAATTTAGTTTCAATAAATAACGCCAGTGGTAGTATTTTTAATGATTCGCTGTCGCATTTCGACTCTTACCAGCATAGAAAAATTTATATTGTTGTTACGAAGTTTCGTTCCTTAAAGCACACAAAAAGCAAGTAAAACTTTTTTCAAATTAAAAATTTTAGAGTTGCTGCTTTCACAAAAGAAGTAAAACCGTGGTATAAAATTTCAGCACTGATTACTTGCTGATGATGGCTGCACTATAGCCGAAACGAGTGATACTATAAAATAGTAGCTGATACCCGCGACTTCGTACACATGGATTAAGAATTGCTTTGCCAGAATTTAATATAAAAAGTTGTTCATAACGAAGGATTGGTCCCAAACAATACCGAGTTGGCAAAATATGACAGAAAAGCCATCACTATATCATTCTACCACCGAACCTGTCTCTTGAAGAGAATCAATTTCCAACACATTTAAAAACAGAAAAACAAACGAAGGTGATGTGGGGGAGGGGGGCGGGTGTTAACTAAGGTCAGCGTTATTTCAGCTTGGTCTTTTCATCTTTCTTCAGCATGAGCATCCGATTCTTGGGTTCTAATAACTTTAGCTGCTCATGCTCTGCTAGAGCTACAACTTAGGTCAGTTTACGCCCGCAAGGCATGTCAAAAAAGAAGGCAAAATAAACTTGTGCCAGAAACATTTAAGCAGACACAAACTAATAGGAGAGGGCAAATCGACATCTGTACTAAATAATACTTTTTCCTTTAAACGAAATTTATTAACAAATTATACACTAACATAATGAGCAACCGACGTAACATTACAGACTAATATACACATCCATCACTCTGTCACCATTCGATAATTCTCAAAATTTCGTGACGAAAGTTGTTAAACATACCGAAAAAAAAATAAAATATATATCCCGTGCCCTCCCTAGAGATTTTCTTGTCAAATTCCGTCGATATCGGTAGAGGCATTTAGTCGTTAAAGCGTAACAAAAGACAGAGACTTACTTCCGCATTTATAGTATTATTACTGCATATCACATACTGACTGCAAATCACCCCTGAGGGATCAATATAACGTAAAAAGTTTACACCTACAGCATTGCAAGACTACCTACGATTTTTCTCGCATTGCACCTCTAACTTTGTGATATCTACAGTTTAATATTCAATCCGAATAACCTACGGCCCAGGCGTGACTCTTACGATCAAAAGCAATTTTTTTAAATCCTAGCCTCCACGGAGATTTTAACCGGAGACCACGACCCAAACATTAATAAGCCAGCACTTTAGCCACTGAGCTACATGACCGCTACACAGAAAAACAGTAGAGACCTCCATATCCAACGCGTCTGTCTATCGCCGTTCAGTAGTATTTCGAAATTATGAGACAACATGTATTACTTATACAGATAATTTTTCAACCAAATGTACACAGTATTTTTCTCCTTGTTTCAAAGGATAAGTGTGTAAAGTTTCATCGAGATCGGATGAAAACTGTGGATTTTTATGAAGAACAAACAAACAAACAAACAAACATACATTCATCTTTATATATATAGATTAGTGTTCTTCATTAACAATTCAATTAATTAAGCACATTCAGAACAAAAGACTTACTAGGGTGGCGTTGGGTTGCAGTGGTTAAGGCGTATGACTGGAGATCCAAAGGTCCCCGGTTCGAATCTCTGTCTCGGCGGGGATTTTCATTGGCCCTTATCCCGACCCTCACCTCTGGCACAGCTTGCTGTGTGACGATAATTACGCCGAAACACTTCCGTGGTTATGATTCCGCCTCAAACCGTAGGTATCCTCAAGGGCAACTACCATAGTTGTAACCCTGATGTGTGCACGTTACAATCACACATTGTTAATATCGTTACTGACCCTGCCGACTTCGGTACAAGGGAACTTTAAAAAAAAAAACTGAATTTGATTACTATATCTTAGTACAGTCAGTAGACTGGGACTATCCGGGATATCTCTCTTTAAAGAAAGGCAAATAAACGAAGTTCTATCACACCTTGCTGACACTTATTGTTTGTGACAGTGGAATTATTAACATTAGTTACAAATTCTCTTCCGGGTGGCCATCAGTCAATAAAATTACTTTCACATATCGGAAGGTCTCTGAGTGTGAAGCACTTTTACTTTAGACACATCTGTTTGTGTTTCAGTGGCCCAGCGAGAACTACTACCACCCTCACACACTCCACGCGACACACGTGCTGTCGCAGCGTGCACAGCAAATTAAATGCAACAAAGGTTTGACTGTGTATTCGTTGGCCCAGAACGAACATGCTTACATACACAAGACTTAAAACCAACATTTGTATTAAAATAAGTGTTTCCCCTTTCATAATCTACGGTTGGAATTAGTCCGAAGACAATGCAGTGCCAAGACATTCGACGTGAATTGCGTCAACAGCTGTCGAGTGTTCAGGCTAACCGCATCAAATCAGGGAATGGGACAGGATGCAATTTATCACCTACCATTGTCAGTCAGGAAACCTCAAAAACGCCCTCATGGTAGTCGCCTGCATTTCAGCCGATGCATCAGCCTCTTTTGAGTCTGCAGGGAGTAAATATATAATCGTAGGCTTCCGCGACTAGAGGCAGTTGATTCTTGACTGTCCAGGTGGCGCCGCGTCATATTTCTTGTGGTCGACGTTTCGATCCTCATTCTGTGAACTTTTTCCAGAGCAGAACTGCGTCTTTGATTAGTGAGTGGTATTGTTTTATAGCCGAGGACCGTGCATGTATAGAGGGCTCGATTTGCCGGGCCAATCAGGATCTCCGAACCGTCACGTCTTTCGTTGGCCTGGTAGGGCGCAGTGCGGTCTGTTTGGAAGTGACACGTGACCTGTACTATCCTACCGCACTATTTTTTTTGCTGTCGTCGGTCTTTCGACTGGTTTGATGCAATCCTCCATCCCTTCCTATCCTGTGCTAACCTTTTCATTTCTACATACTCATTACAGCCCACGTCCTCAATTATCTGTTTCATTTATTCTAATCTCTGTCTTCCTCTACAGTTCTTACCTTCCAGTGTTCCCTCCACTAACAATTAACCAATCCAGCATGTCCCAAAATATGACCTACCAGCCTGTCTCTTATTCCTGTAAGCTTCTTCCAAAAACTTCTTTTCTCACCCATCATTTCCAAAACTCGTTCATTTCTTACTTTGTCTGTCCACTTAATTTTCAGCATTTTTCTGTAGCACCACATTTCAAATGCTTCAATTTTCTTTATTTCCGGTATTCCTAAAGTCCATGTTTAGATTTTTTAGGCCAGCGACTCCTGGAAACGAAATGGCGCATTGTTCTCGAATCCAGAAAAGTCGATGGCCTTGTAGGCGAGATGAGGAAGACCATCTTTTGACGTCATCGCCACCTGCAGACCTAATTGCCAATTACCACCTGGGGTTTATTTCCGACAGCAGTCCCTCATAAGTCTGCCTCCTTACCGGAAGTGGCGTGACGTCACGTCCGTGCGAGCAATTAGAGTACGCCCCGTGGCCGCCAAATGCGGGCACCATTTCGACGGGAATGATGACGTAGGTCGCGGCTAGAGACGTGAAACATTCTGTTCAAAAGCAGCGTTACGAAACTCTCCGTTTGGTCCGCGGGAACCTGCAGGTATTAGGGAGGGGCGCGCTATGTAGAGGACTGCCCTTTTCCGTCGCTTCGTCCAAGCTGACATTAGTGTGCGCAGTAATGCGATTGTCTTTTGTTTTTATACCTGTAGTAATGCATAAACGTTTGTAATTTATCATCCATCAACTTTCACCGAAAATTAAGTTCCACATACTCGTTACATTTAATGGAGTGATAAAATTTGATGTAAGGATTTGATAAATATTTTCCCTCTCTTACTGTAAAGTCTGTGACTTGAAAGCAAGGAAACCGCCATGGCGCACAGCAATCAGCGTTACAGTGTCCTCTTTCAACATCAACAAACTCAATAGGAGCAGCCATGGGTAGACCAAGCGTGGCGGTGTAACGGATAGCGTTCTGGCCTCGCTTTCGGGAGGACAGCGGTTCGAATCCCCGTCCAGGCATCCAGATTTGGGTTTTCCATGGTTTCCCCAAATCACTCCTGGCAAATGCCGGGATGCTTCCTTAAAAAGGCCATGGCCGAATTCCTTCCCATTCTTTGCCCCCATCCTCTCCAGTCTCTAAAGACCTCGCTGTTGAGAGACGTAAGCAGTTTAAAAAAAAAGAGCCATCGGTAGCCAATAGCCTAATTGAGGACCCTTCAGCGCGGTTACAAGAAATCGATCTTTGCAGAAGGTAATGGTGGATCATCATTCGGATTCGAACAATACAATGCAGATTTGGCGACTTGTTACACAAGTGGGGCTGGGTGGATCCTGCAAATGATGATTGTGGAGTCACCTCACAGACAATCCACTACATCTCGTCCGACTGTCCACTTCGGGCCTACAAAGGAACAGACAAATGAATGAATGAGTAGGGGCTTCGCTAAGTTTGTGAAAGATTCTTACAGAAAGAAGAGGTCATATTTTGAGACATGCAGGATTGGTTAATTTGTTAGTGGAGGGAACAGTCGAAGATAAGAACTGAAGAGGAAGGCAGAGATTAGAATATATGAAGGAGATAATTGAGGATGATTGTAGTAAGTGGTTTGTAGAGATTAATTTATTGATTTATCTTATGGCAATGCGCAAAATCAATAATACAATGTAACATTAAATTAAAATTCAAAATCAACTTGGTTCAGCGAATGTAGAGCATCATTTTAAATATCTATAAAGTATATCGGTGATCCCCTGAAGGATCGAAGTGGGCAATGAAAGGTCACGTGAAGGATGGTTTGTGTTTCCTCACCACAGACGCAGTTCGGCGAAACCTCATTCCCCATGTGTACAGAGCTGAAGCAGATCTGCCGTGGCCAGACCTAACTCTGTTAAGAGCTGCCCAGGTCTTGCGAGGAAGGTCGAGTCCCTTCAGTGGTTGCTGATTGTCAAACAGGAAGTGTCATTCAGGTGGGGTTGAGGCTATCAACCCCAATCTCCATGCTTCTCTCCCGTTAAATTTATCAGAAATAATCTGTTGAGCAGTTTTTATGCTGGGACTTCTTGATTTAAGTCAGTGAAATTGAGTTTCCATGTCGTCGTGGATGGGCAGATCCAAGTTATAGAATGTAGAGATGAGAAGGTTAGTACAACATAGGAAGTGATGTAGGATTGCATCAAACCTGTCAAAAGACTGATGACAGCAAAAAAAAATATTCAGAAGGCATGGAACAGTAAGAAGTAGCTGTGTTTCATATTTGTTGGTTTGCCTGACGTACTCCGGGGATGAACTGTTTTCAGTCAGGAGATGACTCTTGAATTTAGAGGATTCCTCCTTCGGTCTGTTGGGAGTTCCTTGGAGCATAGGACTCGACGTTTCGTCCATTGCAGTGGTCGGCAAGATTTTACTGCTCACGGCACGCCACGAGTTATGCATGACTCAACACGGCACACAACTACTGTATGTTCCTGAATGTAAAGCGAAAACATAACACACGTAACGGTACGATAGCAATAAACAGCCAGATGAACAAAATTAAAAATCGGATTCTTTTATATTTCTATTAAAGTAAACATACTTGTGCCTGTTCAACTGCATACAGGTGGCTGATCCATGTAAAACAGTTGCTAGTGCAGGTCTCATTGTTTCATCCACGGATTTGAATTTTTCTCTCCTTGATGATTTAATTTCAGTTAGCGTTAAGACGTCCAGTTCACATAAATATATTGTTGAACAAAGCAATAACACAATAACTGCCATCTAGGAGATATCTGGGTATTCGTTCTTTATTATCAATCAAAATGTATCCAAAGGTCCTTTGACAACTTCACTGTCCTGCCTGCTTTTAAATCTGCGAGTTCATCTTGGATATTAACTGGAAGGTGTTCTGAATTCGCAATAAATTTATCTCGAATGCAGTCGAACTCTTCGCGGCAAACCTTTCACGCCGATGTTGCGGTGGTACATTGTTTGTGGACCACTGCTCGCTTTATTGTCTGGATCGGTGTTTTAGAACCCCTGAGTCGCCAAGTGTTTCTGGGGGTCGCGGTTGTAAGGCAGGTAAATGCAAAATGCAGAGGTTTCGAATCTTACAATCCAATAAAAATTTCCAGTGAGAATGGAGTTCCTGTTTGACTGTTTATTTTTAATTAATCATCGAATCATGGTTCTATTTTGAGACGCAAATAAACAAGCCATTTTCTAATTGGAGACTATTTGTTTTATTTCTATCATATTTCAGGTAATTTCATTATAAAGTCTATTACCAATAGACTAGCATTATTCAGCGACATTTCTACGACCACATGAATAAGCGATCACAAAGCGCTAACTGCGGCTATCAATTTAATGTTCAAGCAAAAAAGGGGATAATAACGTATTTTATACAGTTTCACTGAGGTCTCAACCTACCTGAGGAATAATTACAATCACTTCAAGTTAACAAGGGACACCATTGAATAAATGTGGAATCGATTTATACGTATAGTCAGAGAAGGAATGGAAACGCACATACCGAATCGGACAATAAAGGTGGAGAATGGTCAAACATAGTACCCAATCGAAGTCAAAAGATTACTCATAAAGCAAAGGAGGATACAAGCAAGCTCAAGGAGAAAGAGGTGTCGTAGCGATTTAGAAACCTTAGTTGAGTTTAGAGGACGTGTCAAGAATGTGATGCGTGAGGCCTTCAACGACTTTCATTTCAACTCTCTCTCTAAGAGTCTCACAGAAAACCCAAAGAAAGTTTGGTCGTATATACGAAAAGCCAATTCTACCAATAGCAATATTCCAGCACTAATTCGTGAAGGTTCCTAAGTTAATGAAAGCCGCGATAAAGCTAACGTACTAAATACTGTATTCAAAAATTAATTTACTGATGAAAATAAGGATAACATTCCCGTTTTCCATCGTCGTATCGAGTTGTTGGTGATGGAATCATTACGAATAGATACTGCTGGTATTATTAAGCAATTAGAGCTCATGCACTGGGGGAAAGCATCGGGAACGAATGGAATTCCTGTAAGAATATTTTCAGAGTACGCGGCCGAAATTGGGCCATTTCTGTCTGATATAGTCAGTAAATCCTTATAAGAGCGAAAAGTACCTTCCAACTGGAAAACGCGCGCAAGTAACTCCGATTTTCAAGAAAGGTGATCGAAGAGATCCTGGAAACTACCGTCCCATATCTATAACAACTGTTTGTAGTACTGTTATGGAGCGTATTGTATTGTTTTCTAGATGAAAATAATTTGCTTACAACAAATCAACGTGGATTTCGGAAAAAAGATCATGTGAAACACAGCTGGCCCTATTTACACATGACGTAATGAAAGTTATTGATTCAGGTTCACAAGTAGATACAATTTTTTTTTTTTTAGATTTTCAGAAAGCCTTTGACTCTGTGCCACACAACCGCCTTTTAGCGAAGCTTGGAGTGAACGGAATTTCGGATCAGCTTTGTGAATGGATAAAGGATTTTCTAACTGGTCGGTCGCAGCATGTCGTCGTTGAAGGAGAAAGTTCTTCTAATCTAGATGTTACATCGGGGTACCTCAAGGAAGTGTAATAGGACCACTTCTTTTTTAATTTTTATAAACGATCTCGGAGACAAAGTGAAAAGCCTTTTTAGATTGTTTGCTGATGATGCGGTTATTTATAGGGAAGTAAGGAATTCGGCTGATTGCTTACATATTCAGCGTGATCTGGATGATATTTTGGCAGGGTGCGCTGAATGGCAACTTACGCTAAATTGTAAAAAGTGGAAGACAATGAGCATAACTAACAAAAAGAATGCAATTGTTCAGAAATAAGAGGTAACCAGTTCAGTTATTGATATGGTCGATTGTGTGAAATATTTGGGAGTAACAGTACAAAGGAACATGAAATGGGACTTACACATTAATACGTTAATAGGCAGAGCTAATTCTAGGCTGCGATTCATTGGTCGCATCTTGAAAAATTGTAATGAACAAACAAAGGAGATAGCGTACACATCTTTTAGGCGTCCACATTTGTACTACTGTTGTGCCATTTGAGATCCGTTTCGTAAGGAGTTGATTGTCAGTATAGAGAAAGTACAGAGAATAGCCACTTGATTCGTGAGCGCTTGCTACAGTCCTTAAGAAAGCGTCACAGAACTGATTAGTAGACTAGGCTGGGAGTCTCTGGTAAATAGACGACGCACGTTTCGATTAAACATATCGGTAAACATGTGTACTCCCACTTTCACTTACGAGTGTAGTAAAATTCACTACTTCGCCCACCAACCTATTTGAGTCAGAATGACAGGAATGATAAGATTAGTTAAATTAGGTGCCGCACTGATTCTTTTTTCCCTCGTACCATTCGGGATTGGAACGCACAAAAAAGAGATTAGTTTTGGTGCTGAACACCCTATGGCACCCACCATTTTGTGAATTGCAGAATATATATGTAGATATAGATCATGCATTCATAAAAGTCGAAAAAAACTGCTCTGGTTTACTTGTCAAGCTGGCCCATTACCCGGTCTTAGGCCCATGAATAATGAGTCTGTTCTGAAATACCAAGAACTATTGTTTGACTGTTTGAGAGCGTAGGTGTCTTCTAGAGAATAGGAGAGATCGGGGAAGGTTGGCACAGGTTCTGACATTTTGATTTTTACTGATGATTCTATAAAAACTGTCCAAATTTCGAATATATCACTGTAATGTGTATGTATTAGGTTACATTTCTGTATTTTTTTTACAGTCATAATATTAACTTCTGTGACTGCTACCAAACAATACAAATCGTGGTTAGCCAACCAATCCAATACGCGGGGTTGGTTTGCGCGCAAAATGGGGTTAGTTGGCCTAGCCCTAGTCAAACTTTTAAAAAAATATAGAGTTGAGAGAGAAAAAAAGAAAACAAACGTTAAATTCTTGGAAAAGCTTTAAGTAAATCAAAATAAGTATTGGTAACTCATTTTCATATACGAGGGTTGGGGCATAAGTCATGGCAACTATTTTTTTGTCTGGAAGATACCAGTCCGGTTGGCAAATGTGACATATACAGATGAAAGCACAAGGTGTTAACTACATGTGTGGACAATGAATAACACTGAAATATCGCAACACACTAATTTATTACGGTAGTATACAGGGCAATATGGCCTTCACGGTGCAAAAGAATGACAACACAGCACACATAAATTTGCCATGACAAACCTGGGCCTAAAGACCCTCAAAGTAGTTCCTTGCCACTATCATCACACGCTGTCAACGATGTGAGAGGCGCTGAATACCATCAGCCCCAGCATGTGCCGCACCACCTGCATTAGCAATGTCCTCTCGTGTTGTAAACCGCCTACCACGTAGTGGTTCCTTAATCTCGCGGATGAGATCAAACTCACAGGGCGAAATGTCGGGAGAGTGCGGTGGGTGCTCCAATTCTTCCCATCCCCATCTCACACGACACTCACCAACTAACTGATTTCACAGCCCTCGCTGCGCTCCTACCAGCTATCACAGAGCAATCTGTTGTTCTGCATACACACTACACCTGCAGAACTTCCACACGACACATGTACGTTTGTGATCCGTTCACATATCTCCAAGAAAAAAAAAATAGTTGCCATGACTTATGCCCCAACCCTCGTATTTTAATTCAAAAACTAAAAAATAGATGCAATGTTGTTGCAGGCCATGTTTCCACAGTTGCTTAATTAATTAAAAGAACACATGAGAGCTTTAAAATACAGAACCATTCCACATTTGCCGAACACCTCATAGAAAACGACCATTCACCAACAAACATAAACACAGATATGCAAATTCTCACTATCAACAACCACAGGCACAACACACTCACTATACAGGAAAACTTATAAATTCAAAAAGCAAAAAATGAAGGCAAACAGGTACTAAACGACCAAGTAAACCTCACAAATAAAACTTTACTCAATTTAATATACACAAACTCGACAGACAAAACAAAATAAACACAAACTGTATAATAAAACCCCACACATATACACATCACACATAAATATAAAACATTCTAACAAGACCATCACACATACACGCAGTTTTCAAAACTCGCGGTATCGGCACGAGACACTACATATACAAACAAAATGGCCACAGCAGACAACGGAGGGACGCGAAAGCGTACCAGAGACAACACATAAACAAACCAGCTGGACCCAACAGACGACAGAACTATGAAAACATACAATAGTGTAAATACGATACAGGCGAACCATGCTTTGTATAAAGAAATGGAGATGCGCAGCTGCATACCGTATTAAAAGAATGTAAATGTAAGTAACTATTAGCTATAAAATATCTCATGCTCGTAATCACGTCATAATAGGATAAAAATTTATATTAAACTGTATATAAAAACTGTAACACAGATTCGTCGCTGACGATGCCTCGATCAGAGGTGAAACGCGTACGACGCAATAATAAATAAATTAAACAGTTTCCATTGGCGTTATCTTTGAACTGGTAATTAAAAAATAGAGGTAGTAAGCATGCCTACCACATACTATTTTATTTTTTAAATGCTTTACGTCTCTCTTCAGCGAGGTTTTTAGAGACGGGAAAGGATGGGGGGCAAGAAATGGGAAGGAATTCGGCCATGGCCTGTTTTAAGGAAGCATCCCGGCATTTGCCTGGAGTGATTTGGGAAATCATGGAAAACCCAAATCTGGATGCCCGGACGGGGATTCGAACCGCCGTCCTCCCGAATGCGAGGCCAGAACGCTATCCATTACAGCACCACGCTCGGTACTTACTAAAAGAAACAAGAGACCGTAAGTATTGGAATTAAATCAAGGAGGCTTCATATAGTCGAGGTAGGTTTGTTGAACTGGACTCTTTAGTTGAGGCTCACGAGTTTCTCACATTTTCTATGTGCAACAAACTTCATCTACTATTTTAGGCCACATCGATACCTTACCACACCTTACCATTGTTTTTATCTGGAACATCAGTTTCGTCCAATGATTTTACCATTCCTGTATACTGAGAGCCGTTGTAGGTGACCACTACCAGTTATTCCTGAGCTGAGGCTACTTTAGCTCTTCGACTTTTGACCTCACCATTATCATCTCCTGGGGAGACGTTAACTGAGCTAGACAGCCCTACTTCCTGCCCACGGGGTGTCTGGGTTCTGGCTCACTTGTGCTACTGTCATGTAAAAGTAGACGTTCATCAAGCCATCATCTCTGTCAACGTAACTCAGTTAGGCTCTCCTCCTCACTTGAAATAGTAAAATAGATTTTCTGCCTTTCACAAAGTTTCTTCGTTTTCCCCACTTTTGTCTATGTGCCAACCAACCACAAACCCAGATGGCGAACCTGTCCCGACACGTTTTTATAATAAAGATGGCAGTTGTACCAACTACCATACTGGCAATGAATGTTTTAACAAAGGAAAACAGAACCGTTAGATTAATGATTCTATTGTACTATAAAAGTTAAGCCCACCACATGGAGCCAGTGGTACAGAAAACAAATTATATTGTTTAAGAAAATTACCTACTGAATGAAATTTACAACAACCGCCCCTCCTTCCCTGACAAACAGAGAACTCACACTGTTGTTTAGTTGGGAAGTAGTTGAGGTCACGTGAAAAACAGGTGGCGCTTCCACACACTACAGAGAAAATTAGAAACTAATGGCCAACCTGCCCCCTACGCCAACCAGACCTTGTCTCCACTACCATAATTCCCGGTCATGAATCAATTAATTTAGTCTAATTGCAATTTCCTTCCACACCTGTCTTCTCACTTTCTGCACCCACCTCTATTTGCCCTACACAAATTTTAGCTTTAAATTCTTTCAACGTTTTTGGTAAATTATTCATCATTTCCCTTAGTAACTCATTCCAATCACTGACAACCTTACCTAAAAAAGAAAAAAAGTATCTTCCCACACCCTAGTGTCAGAAATCCAGTGTAAGCTTGTGGTCATGGTCAGCTTTTCCCTTCCATGCACTACTTTTCATTCCTACACCAATATCTTTCCATGCCTCAACGCCAGTATATGTGTTGTACACACCCATGACCCTCTTCACCCTCCTCCTGTCTTGCAATTAATCCCATTCCAACTCTTATCATATCAGTTACTGATTGCTTTCTGAGATAATTTCCAGAAACAAATGAACACCTCTGGAATGTTAGGTGATCGCTGGAACTCTGCGAGCCAGCCACGACAATAGCCGGCATTCGGCACTCGTAAAGAGCCTTATTTGGACGCAGCTGGTATACAGGAATAGCACCGCTAACGGCTCGGACCAGCGCACAAGACATCTAAGCAAATAGCTCACTGACTGTTTGCGATTGGCAGTTATGTAGCCATTCGGCGTGGGGAATTTCAGCTCAGCCCGACGATCAATATGGCTGTCATAAAACGAATTCGGACGCAAGAGACGAAATTGCCGAATTGGGTGCAATCGGTCCCCGCGGGTCCAATTCAGACCGCCATAAAGGGTCCGTTTGATGTTTCGCCGCCGCCCCGCCCCGCTCCGCTTATTTGATCTGCCGGTGAGGGCTGTATTTCAAAAAGGCCCGCCACAGGGGGGACCGCGCCGCGTCGCAAACTTTGCGGAAAATTAGATATATGTCGAGAGCAAGGAAAACTTGATTTATTGCGACGAAAAGCTGTTTGTCTATTTTAAAGACCTGCTCCACTTTATGCAACTTCTCTTTGATGGTCTCGAATTGACTCGTGAAGTTCAAATAACAGACAACGAGGCCCAGCGCTGTAAAAAGCATCCCCTCCTCCTAACGAGACATTTGAGCACTCTACCTGCACAATGTACAGTCCTGACTTCTCATATGTGGTTCGTATTTGCCTCGCTTTGTCTTGTTTCCTGTTTGCTTTTTCTTGCAGCGCTTCTTCTCTATCTACAGTAAACGTATCCTTTCAATAGACATAATCTTACCTCTAACAAAGTGCAATAAACATTTCTTAGTCACTTATTTGCGTCCCGTTTCCGATACACTTCTCTGTTTATTATGAATAAATAGCATTCCTTTCCATTAAACTGCGTTTATTACTACTTTTTTCACATTTTTAATACACTAGTTCACAATTACCGATTGTTTAAATACTTTAGTAAAATATAAAAAGACCTAAAAATAAAAATGGTATTGCCATAATGGAGACAGTTATTCTGATGACCGTTTATGTTAGTTATTTACAATTATAAATTAGATTATTTGCTGATGACAGAAAATCATTGGGAAGGACATGGATTCTTTTTCGGGATAAATAACATATTTTGTCGTCAAATTCTAAGAATTAACCGAAAGGTGATAGACAGGCTGATATTGTATGTAACTCTCTTAAATGTTGTATTAGTCACTCAGGCTTTGTTTCTCTCGCACTCTCTTTTTGTGTATAATCTATTCATAAATTTCATGTACAAAAACAAAGGTTAGTTAAACTCAATATGATCCCAGAGACCATCTCTTCAACTGGGAGGAATGAAATTTGTACAAAAATAAAAAAAAAGTAGCGGTGCACAGACTATTATTTTATGTTTAGAGGAGAATCGACTGATACCGAGTTATCTCTTCTGATGAATGCTGCTGTGCAGAGGAAGTACCATCAACTGCTGCTCAAAACTCCTATGATGGTTTGTTGTGTAGGTCGGTCATTTGGGAGCTGAACTGTGTTTGCTGTCCAACAAAGTTTGTTTTTCCACTTTCCAGAATTTTTGCAGATAAGTTTTCTTATATATATATATAATATTAGGTTTATTTTGTTGATCGCTAGTCTTAGTATAATGTGTACTAAAAGAGAGATGGTTTGTTGTACAGTTCTCTTTCCTGGCTGGCATCTTTTTTATAACACATTTTATAACATGAATTGTTCAATATGGTGATTCGAGTAATATGAGATACTTAGTATTCCACAAAACCAGACATGAAACTAGTATTTTATATAACCTGAAAAATTATTTCTGAGTTGAAATACATTTCTAATAAAATATAAGTGCGGGTAATACGAGTTTTGTTAATAAATAATAAAAATAAGAATTGAGAAAGTAAATATTTCTAAATTAATTCATTAATTATGTTTTGTTCTAAGAATAGCCGAAAAAGAAAACGCGAAAGCTATTGAAACCGAAAAAGATGATGATGATATGTTGACGAAAAAGTATCATTAAATCCGTTTTTCTTAATTCCAGATAGTTTATGTTATCTGAAACCTTCTATTAAGTATTACCCGCTTATTCCAAATCACCCTCCAAACGACATTTTTTTTAAAAACTAAATTTTATAATTAATAAAAAAAATCTGTTTTGACAGCTTTTTATTAGATGTACCATAAGCCGTTGAAGGTTGTATTGGTTTTAGTTTCAGGTGTTAAATTATTTTCACTGCTGTTTTGTACAACAAAACACAAATGGTATTCCATGTTACCCGATTCTCCTCTACCTAAAACTTATTGGCGTGAATAGATCTTTTCTTATTATATTTTTTTTTTTTTTTAAGGCCTCAGTTCCCACAATCTTTGTGATGACTGTCACTATAGCCCGGGGACAGACACTGCAAGTAGCAAGGGAACACTTACAAAAGACGCGTTGTTTCCCCATGTGCAGTTATTTGTCGCTATCTCCAATCCGCATAGGTTATATATCTTAGCAAAGGACAACAGAACCAAAAATGTTTCGTATAGTACGGTGCTGAAATAAGATGTCGGCACCGAGCGTGGTGGGTGAGTGGTTAACGCTCTGGCCTCACATTCGGGAGGACGCGGGTTCGAATCCCCGTCCGGGTATTCCGGTATGGGTTCCCCATGGTTTCCCCCAAATCACTCCAGGTGAATGACGGGATGCTTCCTTCAAAATGCTATTGCCGAATTCCTTCCCGTTCCTTGTCCTCAGTCCCGTCCCGCTCATATGACCTCGACGTAAAGCTGTAAGTACAAAAAGAAAATAAAAAAAGATGTCACCAAAAAAATCTACTGGAGGAACTGCGACAGGTAGTTCCCCATAGTTAACCCCCCCGCCCCCGCCCCCCCGCCGGGGGCTTTGTTCTTTGCTATTTTCAGAAGTGTTGCAAACTGACCCTCCTCAAGACACACGCGCAGTGGTGGAATGGTACGAAAGTGGTTTGCCCTCCATGTCATCCCGAATCGTTGTTTTTTGGGACACCTTTCTCGTTACCTATGACTTTCCGGTAATAATATTCTAAGCGTACGCCCAAGAAGTCTGCCGGTGTCTTATACAATGAAGAGAGCGTATTTGCGCGTAAATCTGTCTCTAATAACCCCTTTCAGACTATATACAAGTGCTTCAAATTTTGCAGAGCGAATGTTTTGAGTCGAATATAAGTGCATTCAGTATTTAAGCCGCGACGTCTGCATTATCTCTGCCGACTGTTTCTGGCTGCGACTGCGGCAATAATGTAGATCAGTAACCCCCCAGCTATAGATAATGTGGAGGACCTTATCTTTCTAACTAAGATTCAACGATGGCTTTCCACGTCCAACCATACACTACAGTAGAGCCAACCTGTTAGGCCCTGTCCATATTCGTGTGTGCTGCCTAGTGTTGCAAATTGACAAAAAAAAAAAAAAAAAAAATCAGCTTTGTGGAAAAAAACATGAAAAAAAAACTTGCCACCCTTGTTATTTTTTTCTAATTTTTTTTTTTCAGAAAACAATATATTTGATAAATTATAGTTTTATTTACGGAACTTGTGTTTTAAATCTTACTGAATCATATAATGTTTTACATAATGATTCATAAATATATCTACGTATATAGGTAACATAATTTTATTCATCCTCTATGTCAGTACCACATTCACTAGTATCAGCACTACCAACACTAGTTTAGTAGGTGTTGGAATTTTCTGTTTCTTCTTCTGTCTCCTCTAGATCCATAACTTCAGAAATAGTTACATTTTCTTTTACTGGTTGGTCTTGTATTGCACGTAAAAGATTTTGAGATTTCAGTTTTAAATTGTGATCAAAGTACGCACTGTGCATAAAAACTGCGCCGATAATTCTGTATTATGGTCTTTTAACTTTGAATTTAAATCTGTTATCATACAAAATAGGAGCTTTATTTTTTTTCAGTCGTTGGTTTACGCAAACGTTTGCAAGGAAACGATTCATAATTACTGACAATTTAATGACTCGGTATCACTATACGCTGAGAGTTTAACAAGTATACGAATATAAGGAAACCACAATAAGTTATAAAAAGAGGCAAAAAAGCCGTAAATAAATTTAAAATTCGCAATTTTTTGAAAAGATCCGTATCTACAGATATATTCATAGGGCTGGCACCTCTAGTTCAAACAGCGAGGATCAATGCAAACAACAGGGAACGGGGATTCCTTCTCGCACAACCTAGCCTCCTCGGGAAGTCCCCGTTCGTAAAAGAAAACTTCAGTCAATGTTGCCAATATTTTCGTATTTTTCTTTTTAACTGAACCAGAGATAGAAGATTTGAAAATTAAGGTAAGTAGTTAGTATAAACTCTTAAACAGTCATATTAAACGTAAAATGCCTTACAAATTTGAGATTTAGTGGTTATGAAAACAAAACATGTCCAAGAAAAAAAAACGATTATTTTTTTAATTTTTTTTTTATGTCAGAAAAAAAACGTTTTTTACAACACTAGTGCCGCCACTCCGTGGCCACGTCTGCCAGAGGGCGGCTCGACGTCTGCGTTCTCTCTGCCGACTGTTTCTGGCTGCGACTGAATGATGAAGACAAGACACTCTCCGATGCCCGTGCAGAGATTTTTTACACAACCTCCCACTACGGTCTTAAGGTGGAGGGGCACATGGTAGAGCAATGGGTGTGTCCACTAATGACGTGAGATGTTTTTCCAGAATTCCCGACCGACCCCTCTAAAATGACGTGAGATTTTGACGGAAACATCCCCCCCCCCCCTCATACCAATCGACCTTTTTAGGTCTCATGCTCCGAATGACGGTTGTACCACCCTTAAGGTCGGTTTTTGGACCAAAATACCACCCTAAAATCATCTTTCGCCTCATTTGTAGACTTCTTTTTTAGCTCTACAATTCTACAAGAATTCCAAAACCTCCCGTGAGATTTCCGTTGACTTCCCCCCCCCCCCCTATTTCACTTCACGTCATTAATGGTCTACCCCTGATGGAGGACGAACAATGCGGTCATCTGTCCTACTTTGCTCGACCATTACGCAGGTGGAATCCTGGAAGCCATCCTGATCTGGGTTTTCCATGGTTTCCCTAGATCCCTCCAGGCGAATGCTGGGATGGTTCCTCACAATAGCCCATGGGTGCGACCTGCCATATCCCGTATATCCCTTACCTTTCCTGATAGGTGCAATGCACCCTCCGCCAAACACTTTTAGTGAATCGCGGAGTAATACTAATAGTAATAGTAAGTACAGTTGTAGGATCTTCAATGTTTCCAAAGATATAGAGTTCCAGCTTTGTCGCCATTTCTCCTTGACATCTGATTCAAAACGTAATGCCATACTGGATGATAATAATATTCAGGGTGAAACAAAGCTGAAATTCGTATTTCAGGCAGGTCAGATCAAGCTGTCATACTTTCGACCTTGAATACTGATCTGTCTAAATACGTGACCTTACCAGAAACAAGACCATTGACTTAGATTTAGAATAACGTAAATTTAAAATGAGTTACTATTTAGTTTTATTTTAACCGGGTGCCAAAAATCATAATGTGTTACTGCTTACCTATCACCTAGTGACGTTGTCTCTCCGACTTTAGTGTTTTGTTTCACGATAATTTCTTAAATTGAATTTTATAAAATGGCAAGTCTCACTCTCACAAAATTCTTGAAACAATCTCCACTATCCTCCAAAAACTTAGCCTTCTCACTAGCACACCACAACCAACATATGTTTCTCATCTGGATTCGATTCGTTTTTGCCACCATCAACGTTTTAGTTGTTTTTCTGGAGCATATAAGCTCAGGCACTTAAAACATAAATATCTTGATTTATTCATGTGATTTTTAATGTCTGGGTAATAGGAATTGAAACTTTGGCACATCTGAATAGTACATTTTTTAAATTATTTACAGTTTTACGCCTCGTCGAGGTCGAGGTCATTAGAGACTGGAAAGGACTGGGGTCAAGGAACGGGAAGGAATTCTACCATGGCGTTTTTAAGGAAGCATCCCAACATTCGCCTGGAGTGATTTGGAGAAACCATGGAAAACATAAATCTAGATGCCCGGACGGAGATTCGAACCGATGTCCTCCAGAATGAGAGCGCTAAACGCTCATCAGAAATGCTCGGTGAATAGTAGATAAGGGTTTGATACTTCTCCATAGTGATATGAACATCAGGGTTAAACTGATGAAGTCGTTATTTGTGGCATATTTAAATGTAGCCTTACTAATACTCGTGCTAGACTCTCTCGTGGCACTTTGTTAACATCTCTGACCTGTTACGTTGATCCGCTGATTCGTTCGGTTGCCTAACCACCGAGACTCAAGGCGAAATGCTTCCAAGCAGAAGTTGTAACACTCCTGCTTAGATTGTTCCGCAGGCAGCTAGCAGCAATTTTACGGTTCCTGGAAAATACGAAGCAATGCTGCACAGACCGGCATGTGCGTACATTGTATACACACACACACACACACACACATATATATATATATATATATATATATATATAAAGATTTGTACTGTATATGGTAACTGTAATAACACACATATAAAAACACATTTACAGCCACTGATGATGCCCTATGCGGAGTTATTTATAAAGTTTATGCTATACAGGGAAGCAAAAGAAGACTCGAATAGAACAGATAGATCGATTATCGCCCGACGGAATAACCCCGAGCAGTAGAGTGCTAAGAAATATAAATTCGATTCGATAGCGAGCGCGCGTGATGGTTACGAATGAAATATTTTCACATTTATTTCTCGAGCGGGGCTTGATTTAGCGCTCCTACCGTTATTATGGAAGTAAAATTGTAATTTATGGCTCCACTTCGAGAGGGGGCGCTTATCGAACGCTAGAGTGAGCGTCCTTGGTCGGAGATTGTATTCTCGCAACTTTGGCCCCAGTTATTGACAGTATTGCCGATATCAATACAAAAAGAAATCCTTTGTTTCTTTGAGCAAGATCTATTCAGAAAAAATCAAATAATTATACTACCTCTAAATACTTTTATTTGGGCGTTTTACTGTTTTGAGTGTACAATATTGCTGCAGCGCACAAGATCACCATCAAGATGAAATATATATATATATATAAACGAGGGGTACCCAATAAAAGTTATTATTTTTAAAAGCTATATATCTTCAAATTTTTTACAAAACAAAGTTATCCACTTCAAAATACTCTACATTACAACTAATACATTTCTCCTACCGATGCCCCCACTGTTAAAAACATTTTCAGAAGTCATCATTAGAAATGGCTCACAGATCCTGCCTTTTTGTTGTTGTTGTTGACCTCTTCAGTGTTGTCAAATCGGTGTCCTTTCATATCCCTTTTCATGCTTGGAAATTAGGAAAAGCCTCACGGAGCCAGGTCAGGTGAGTAAAGTGCATGGGGCAGCGGTACCATGCCATTTTTAGCCAAAAACTGCCCAACAGAGACAGCTGAGTGTGCAGGTGCATTTTAGTGGTGGTGGAAGAACCAGTGTCCTGTCTGCCACAAATGGAGTCTTTTTTGACGAAAACTGTTGCGTAATATTCCTAAAACTTCCAAATAAAAGGTTTGATTGACGGTCTGATGTGGGGGAACAAATTCTGAATGAACTTGGGGGTGACAATGACGTCTTACATTGACTTGACTGTTGCTTTGTTTCTGGATCGTAGCCATGGAACTATAACTTATCACCAGTAATGACCTTTGACAGAAAATCTGGATCAATTTCAAGCTGTTGTTTCAAAGCACGACATGTTTCATTCTACTCGATGTTCTTTTTGACTGTCAGTCCGAGCTCGAGAAACAAACTTGGCAGCAACCCTTTTCATTCCCAAATCCTCTGTTAAAATTAGCTGAACCGAGCTCCAAGATAACACACTCTCTGAAAATTTGACAGTTGAACAATTGTTTGTCGATGGTCTGATAGCACAAGCTCTCAAATTTTTTCAACATTTTCGTCGCTTCTCACTTGAGTTTTTCTCATAGCGTCAACTTTATAAGCTGTGAATCCAAATGTCCTGACTTTTAATGTTAGACCATTTTGGTGAAAGTTGCAGGCATATGTTAATGTCAGGACAGTGCTTCGAATCCAGGTTCGTTCAATCGTTAGCCAACAATTTTCTGCTTAATCCTTTGTTGTAATGTTTTCTTAACATTTCATCTTTTCTCCGTTGTAAAAAGTCTCACAAAATTGTTGTTGTTGTTGTTGTTGTTGTCGTTGTTGTCGTTGTTGTTGCTTTAGGGCGCGTTGACGACGGGGTCATTAGCGCCCTAACAAATACCAGGCGGGACAGCGTGGCAAAATTGCCGTCTAAGTGGTCGACTGTAAAGGGGTCGGCCACAGAGACAGCACATTAAATACTAACATACTAACTAAAATACCGTCTGCGTGGCCGACTGTAAAGAGATCGGCCACACAGACGGCAACATAAAATATAAAACTGAGACTAGGCAATTAAAATATAAAAAATACATACATTAACTGGTTGGCTGTAGAAGGGACAACCAGTTAAAAAACGAGTTAGCTGGCTGGCTCTAAAAGGGCCAGCCATATAAGCAGTGTCACAAGTAAAAACAGTACTTGGATTGATGGTTGTAAACGGCCAACAATCCAATTTAAAACCTAGGCCGATCTGCCCAAAATTTTTGGGACAAGACAGGCCAAACTGCAAAACTTTAAAACCTTAGCCACATTGTCACGGTCATCGTTTAAAATAAGGGACAGATCGTTGGCTAAGCCGACGTCTGCCCCTTAAATCTAAAAACAATACACATTCGGTTTAAAATATGGCGTACCGTCAAAGGTACGCCACAAGCATCACACTCCGGAGGGTCCTCTCGGCGGAGAAGGAAACCATGTGTCAGAGGACAGTGCCCTATTCGGAGGCGAGTAAGGAGAACCTCATCCCTCCTTGCCCGTTGGAAGGAGCTACTCCACGGCTGAACGGTCGGTTTGACCTGCCGGAGCTTATTATACTCAACTTCCAGCCACTGCCTTTGCCAAACATCAAAACAAATTTCATCGCCGTCGACGCAAGGTCTGACTTTGGGACCGGATCAAAGTCAATTCTGACCTTGTCGCAGGCTAACTTGGCAGCTTCATCAGCTGCCTCGTTCCCCCTGATTCCCACATGACCGGGTACCCAGCAGAATACGACCTCCTTCCCACAGGACTGGAGGGAAAGGAGGGCGTCCTGGATGTCCTGGACTAGACGGTCTGCAGGGTACATAGTTGCTAATGCCTGAATACAACTGAGGGAATCACAGCATATGAGGTACTTCTTGTCGCGGCGTGCCTTTATATGCTGGAGCGACCTTAGCAGGGCATAGCAGTCCACAGTGTAAACATTGCACCTGCTATCCATCTTGTATTTGTAAGTCGCTCGAGGGAACACTACTGAACAGCCTACAGTGTTAGCCTGCTTAGACCCATCCGTATACCCCTGGGGTAAACGTGTGATGCTCATTTAGAATGTCTCTAAAAACATTATTATAAACACTGTCAGCGGTACAAACTTTGTTGTACCGAGACAGATCTAAAATTATTCTGGGCCTCGTTAAAATCCTGGGAGAAGATTTACTCCAACCCTGGTGATAAAAATATGGAAGCTCTAATCCATATTGTTCTAAAATAGCCTTTGTACGGTAACTGAACGGTTTAGTGGCTCTATGCCGGTTGGTATAGAGCCGCTCGTGGTTGGGATGAAGAACTATATCGTACATGGGCCTGCCAGGTGTTATGGCAACATGAAGGTAGTGTCGCACCATGAGGAGTTGCCAGTGGATGGTAAGCGGCGGGCTCGCCCGAGTCAGCACAAATGCTGACAATAGGGCTGGTGCGATTTGCACCCGTGGCGAACCGAATTCCAGCGTGGTGGACACTATCCAATATACGGAGATAGCTGTCCCGTGCCGAACCATACACGATACAACCATATTCCAACCGTGACCGTACAAAGACCCTGTAAAATTGTAGCAGGCAGGAGCGGTCAGCGCCCCATGACCAGCCACACAGACATTTTAAAACATTTAGAGCTTTTGAGGCTATGGCTTTAATATCTTTGAGATGCGGTAGTCATTTGAGCTTAGTGGTCTAAAATGAGGCCCAGGAGTCCTAACAGTATCAGTATAACTTAAAACGGTGTTCCTCAGGGTAAGGTGAGGCTCTGGTAAAAGGCTTCTTCTGCGAGTAAAAAGTACACACCGGGTTTTCTCAGCAGAGAAACGAAAACCGATGTGCACTGACCATTCGTCCAGCCTGTTCAACGTGAGCTGCAACTGCCACTCTGCACTTCTCAGGCTGGACGATGCAATAAAAATTAAAAAATCGTCCACATATAAGGAGTACCGTATGGGAATCCTTATTATGGCTCCAATGCTATTTCTACATCTACATCTACATCTATACTCTGCAAATCACAAATACTGTGGGTGGCAGAGGGTGCTAAGCACCAATCCTAATTCTGCGCATTCCAATCCCGAACAGATCGAGGAAAGAAGAAATACATAAATGAATCAGTACGGCATCTTATTTCTCTAATCTTATCCCTACTGTCATTGCGACTAAATAGGTTGGCGGAAGAAGTATTTCGTTGCACTCGTAACTTAAAGATTTTCGCATATTCTCCAGCAAATTCAAACGAAAACGACGTCGTCTGTCCGCCAAACAATCCCAGCCCAACCCACGAATTAGCTCTGTGACACTTACGTAAGGACTGTAACTAGCAGTCACGAATCGAGCGGCTCTTCTCTGTGCTTTCTCTAATGTGTCAATCAATCCCTTGCGATACGGATCCCAAATTCCACAACAGTATTCCAAATGCGGACGCACTAGTGTTTTGTACGCTATTTCCTTTGTATGAGCAATACAACTTCTCAAAATACGTCCTATGAATCGTAGTTTGGAATTAGCTTTTCCTCAACGGAAGTTATGTGCAAGTCCCATTTCATGTTGCTTTGTACTGTTACGCCTAGATACTTCAGGGAATCTACAGTGTCAACAACTGAATTGTTATCTTTGTACTCCAGAGCAAGCGGGGTCTTTTTATTACTTATGTGCATTGCCTTGCTCATTTTACAGTTAAGTGTAAGCTGCCATTCACGGCACCATTCCGAAATAACATCCAGATCGCGC
>JARYHS010008075.1:183070515-183164644 GCA_031002005.1 Vandiemenella viatica
ATACTACGATAACTACCTGGCAGCAATTTGCCTTCGCCAGGTTTTAAAATGGGAATTAAGGTTGCTTCTTTCCACGAGTCGGGGAAGTGTCCTCCGGTCCATATCTTGTTAAAAATATCCAGAAGGTACTCCTTAGCATCTTTATTAAGATGCCTCAGCATCTGGTACTGGATCAGATCAGGCCCTGGAGCAGTGTCGTTTGTGCTGTTTAGTGCCGACTCCAGCTCCCAAGATGTAAATGGGAAGTTGTAGGCCTCTGTATTCGACGAATCGAAGCACAGCGGGCGCCTCTCGGCTGCGACTCTTCGTCGCTGAAACCGAGGGTAAAAGTTAGCGGATGAAGTGATGGCGGCGAAATTCTCCGCCATCAGCTGCGTTATGCTTCGTTCGTCAGTAATTATACGTCCGTTTTACAGTAACCCAGATACTGGTGGGAGGGAGTACCTTCCAAATATAGGGCGCATGGACTCCCATACTTTCGACGAAGGTGTGGAACGATTTATAGTGCTCAAAAAGTTCTACCATAACCTCTTCTTGCTCTCCTTAATAACTCGACGCACCTTAGCTCTGGCAATACGGAACGCTGCTAGGTTGTCAGATGTTGGGCACAACCTAAAACGACGCAACGCCCGTCGGCGACCCTGGATGGCGGAACGACATTCATCGTTCCACCAGGGTACGGGCGTCCTTCGCAGCGTTCCGGAGCTCTTCGCCATGGAAACGTCAGCTGCACGGTGAATCACTTCTGTCAAGTGAATCACCTTCTCCTGTATGTTGCCACAGGGTTGCAGTTGCACAGAACGGCAGTAGAGCTGCCAATCTGCACAACTGACGTTCCATCAGCGTCGGTTATTTCCTCTTCCACGTTCACACTCGACGTGCATCCAAATAGGGAAGTGGTCGCTACCATGAAGTTCGCGATCCACGTCCCACTGCACGGAGCCCGCAATTGAGGGGAAACACAAGGAAAGGTCAATGGCAGAAGACGTACCGGTAGCAGTGGTGAAATGAGTCATTTGCCCTGTATTCAGGATACAAATTTCCTCCTGCTCTACCAATCTACCAACCACTCGGCTCCTGGGGCAATCGGTGGTGGAACCCCACAACGCACTGTGGGCGTTGAAATCTCCCAAAAGGAGAAAGGGCCGAATGAGTTGTCGTATAATGCCAACCAGGTCGTCGTAGCCGACTGACACACTGGGTGGCAGATAGACAGAGCATACGGTCAGTTGGATTGGACCGTGTATTTTCACAGCAACTGCTTGTAGATTGGTGGTGAGAGTAATAGGTTCGGAGTGGACAGTGTTTCGAACAAACACAGCCACTCCCCCCTTCGCTCGATCACCCTCGGTATCGTCCTTTCTATAGATGTCATACCCTCTTAGCACAGGTTGGTATAAAGGTCTAAAATGTGTCTCCTGAAGACAGAGACACAATGGATTAGACCGTGCTAAGGGGTGGAACTCCTCTTTGTGAGCCTGAAAGCCGTTTACTTTTTTATTATTATTATTACTCCGCGATTCACTAAAAGTGTGTGGCGGAGGGTGCATTGCACCTATCGAAAAGGGTTATGGTTTGGAAGGGTTATACGGAATATGGCAGGAGGCGCCCATGGGCTATTGTGAGGAACCATCCCCGCATTCACGTGGAACGATCTGGAAAAACCATGGAATACCCAGATCACGATAGCTGGAGTGCTTTATCGAAAGCTACTCCTGTCGGATTTTAAGTTTACTCGCCCGGTAAATCCTTTCTATTCCATTCCCTAATCGCTAGTGGGAAAAATGAGTACAGAAATGAATCGGTTCTGGCCTTGATTTCTCTTATCCCATTTTCGCGGTCATTTCGAGATATGAATGTTGCTGGTAGCAATATTTGCTGGCTGTCATTCCGAAATACGTCTGTCGTGAATTTTTCAATTAGCTTCCGTCCAGAGCAACGCCTTCGGTGTTGCAGGTCTTCCCAACCTAACTCGTTCAACATCGCACTTACGCTTTCCCTCCAACTATATGTAGCTGTCACGAATCGGGCGGCTCTTCTTTGGACCTTCTCTAAAGCCTCCATTAACCCCTTTTGATGGGGACCCCATACAGAACAACAATACTCTAAGTGATGACGTACTAGTGACTTGTATACAATCGATTTAACTTCCCGAATGCATTGATTTAAATTACAGCCTAGAAATCGGAGCATACGATTTTCTTTTCCCATTATATTCTCGATATACTTATTCCACGACAAATTATTACGAATTGTTACCCCTAGGAATTTAGCGGAATCTACCGTTCTAAGTATAGTACCATTAATTGTATATTCATAGTTAATTGGTGTCACCTTTTTACTTACACGCATGTCTTGGCACTTTTTAGCGTTTAACTCCAACTGCCAATCTTTACACCACGCAATTATTATCATAATATCGTTTTGTAACAAAACGCAGTCGTCCTGGGTATTGATTTCGCGGTAAATTATAGCATCATTGACAAATAATCTTTTCATCCCCGCTATTATGTTGCATAGATCATTGATGTATATGAGAAACAACAGAGGCCCTAACACGCTTCCCTGGGGAACTCCAGACCCCACTTCAGTAAGTGATGAACGCTCACCGTCGAGAACTACACACTGTGTTCTGCCCTTCAGGAAGCCTGCAACCCAGTCGCATATTTGTCTAGATATGCCGTAACCGTGAAGTTTACTAAGTAACCTAGTGTGAGGCACAGTGTCGAAAGCTTTCTTAAAGTCTAATAGAACCAAATCAACCTGGGATTGATCATCTATAATTCGGCACAAGTCGTGAATTTGAAGTGCAAGTTGTGTTTCGCAGCATCGGCCTTTTCTGAATCCATGTTGATTTGGATTTAAAAGCTCACCTTCATCCAAGAACCGCATGACATGTTCTAAAATCCTGCAAAATATTGAAGATAACGAGATCGGCCTATAATTCTGAGGATCATTAACATTCCCATTTTCAAACACTGGAGTTACGATAGCGGTCTTCCATTCGGCTGGTATTTTTCCTTGATCCAGAGAGACGGTATACAATTTCATCAAATACGGTGAGTAGAATCTTGTAGGAATACCGTCTGGTCCGGGAGCCTTATTGGTTTTTACATTCATAAGCAGTTTAGTTATTCCCTCGACATCAAGAGCGAGATCATTCATAATTTTGTCGTACAATTGTTAAATATCGGTATCTCCTCTGAGTTTTCTATCGTGAAAGCATTATTAAATATATCATTCAAATTTTCTGCTTTCTCTACGCTTGTTTCTGATAATTCACCATTTTCTTTAATCAGCGACGGCATAACCTTACGAGAGCCTCTTATTACTTTAATATACGACCAGAACTTTTTTGGATTAGTAATCAGATCTTCGGATAAATTCCTGGCTTGGAATTCTTAAAACGCATCGTGCATTGCCTCACGCACTTCCGCACGCAACTGGACTAATTTAGCACGATTAGATGAGTCCCCCGATTTCTTCACCGCGGCATGTAAACGCCTTTGCCTCCTGAGCAAACATTTCATTTCCCTATTGAACCAAGGGAAGTTATTACTGACCTTAATACACTTCTTAGGAACAAACTGGTTTAAACCGGTCAATATCAGTTCTTTTAAATTAAACCAAAGTTCCTCAACATTTGTATTTAGCGTGTACGTTTCAAAATTCTTCGCAAAGTGTTCAATCATACCCGCATCGTTTGCCTTATCGAAGCAAAAAACGAGTTTCTCTTTGTCATGCTTCAGATTCAGACTAGAGTTTAACGTTACCACAACCGCCCAACTTGTCGATGGATTTAACTATATCTGGAACAGAAACACGACACGAGTCATTAGTGCTGACGTGCGCAGCTACTCTTAACTGACGGCAGTTCGATTCCCTAATCGCTTTTGGAATGGCCTCCATGACACGTAGTACGGTTGCTCCTGAAAGAGAAACGGAATGAACATTAGTATGAGGATCTGAACCGTTCTTCGTGGCTAATTCCCGTAGCGGTTTCTCCAGCCGTCGCACGTTGGTGCTGCCAATGACCAGTAAACCTTTTCCTGGCAAGGCTCGGGGTCTGCGAGTAAATCATCCCTGATGCTCTTCTGGGCCATTCGCGCTTGAATCTACAACTTCCTACAACACAGAAAACGCATTACTTAGTGACAAGGTATCATTTTCCCTTCGGCTAATTGGGAATTTCGACGCCATTCTCCGATCCACACGTTTTCTGCAACTGGAACCTGAAAATCCAAACTTGCCGGTTCCACTACAGTTGGCTGCGGAATTTCTTCGACGCACTGCCGCTCCTCGTCTAGGATGCTCCATACCTGCGCTTGAAGAGACGCCATAGTATTAAGAATCTCCTCGAGAACCAGACGCCTACCAGAACACTTTGCACAAGCCATGTCACCTGAAACGGACAAAAACGGAACTAAAAATGAATACACAATAATCAGCGACCGCTACTAACGACTACTAAGGCTCGTGGCTACTGCTGCTACGGCTGCGGAGGCTCAACTGACTGGCACACTACCTAACCAGGAAATATTCAAAGATAACGACAAAAACTAGCACAATTTAAATCACACACAAAAGTTGGCTACTGCTGCTACGGCTGCGGAGGCTCAACTGATTGGCACACTACCTAAACAGGAAATATTCAAGGATAACGACAAAAACTAGCACAATTTAAATCACACACAAAAGTTGGCTACTGCTGCTACGGCTGCGGAGGCTCAACTGACTGGCACACTACCTAAACATGAAATATTCAAAGATAACTACAAAAACTAGCACAATTTAAATCACACACAAAAGTTGGCTACTGCTGCTACGGCTGCGGAGGCTCAACTGACTGGCACACTACCTAAACAGGAAATATTCAAAGATAACTACAAAAACTAGCACAATTTAAATCACACACAAAAGTTGGCTACTGCTGCTACGGCTTCGGAGGCTCAACGTTCCACTGAAGTATGGGAGCCATTCTCCCTATTTAAACCCCCCCCCCCCCCCGGTTCGGGTGGGTCTTCCTTCGGTGATTGCTGAGCAACGGAACCAGATTCGTCCACCATCATTACATCGTCTTCGGGGTCCGAAGACGATTCTTGTTGTGGTAAGGCCTCGGATAGAGAACGATTCCTCCGCCGAGGCCTTCTCCCCTTCTTCTCCCGCCCAGTTGGTGATCTGGGGGGTGAAGCGGTAGGGGACTTCACGAACATAGAGGGGTCCCTATATTTAAAGTTCGGACCCCGAACCTTCTGCACTGTTTGCCATCTGCTACTAGCTGATGGCTTTGCAGTTACTTTTTCTTCTGCTGCTGTCAGTATTGCTGTAGCCGTGGGAACCACAGCTGTAGCTATTGTAGAGGATGGTTGTGCTGTAGCTGGTGGACTTGCTGAACCTGCTGTCGATGTGGTCGAGTTTGTCAGAGTGTTGCTACCGACGTGCGAGGTCCTAGGTGTAATGACCTTGATGGGTGTGGCACCACATCTGCACTGACATGAGCAAATTGGACTTGTGCCTATGTCCGCAACGGACGTCTGGGTAGCAACACTTTCTTTCCTGACGGGAGTTGATAACGTCTTCGCGAAGTTGGTAGCGAAGACTGGTGGAGCCAGAGTCTTATATTGGTTCTTGGCTTCGCCATTCGAAATCCGCTCTTTCGTTTTTACCTTCTGAATCTTCATTTCTTCCAGATACAATCGACACTCCCTGCTCCAGGCTGGATGTGCCCCGGAGCAGTTGACACACACCTGTGGGAGCGTGCAGTTCGCGCCTGGCTCATGAGCCGCCTTTCCGCACTTCCCACAGGTGGGGTTACTCTTGCAGGTCGCCGTCGAATGACCGAACCACTGACACTTAAAGCAGCGCATTGGGTCCGGCACATACGGGCGATTATTCAAATTCAAATATCCTGGCTTGATGTTTTTGGGCAACGTCGGAGTGTCGAACGTCAGGACGAAGGTGGCTGTCTTCTCAAGACTGCCGTTAACCCTTCGTTTAATCTGACTATCCTCGACCACATGTTCTGTAGACCACTCCTTAAGGAGTTTCTCGGTCTCTAAATCTACGAGGTCTTTGCAGGTGATGACACCTTTACTAGAGTTTTATGGAGTTCGCACTTTACTGCGAACTCCCCGAGCTTCTCACACTTAAGGAGTTGGACAGCCTGCTTGTGGGTGGATGTTTCGAAAAGCAGAGTCCCATTCCTCAGCTTTCTTACCTATTTGAGGATACCCGCAATACCCTCTAAACCTTTGTGTACATAAAATGGAGAGACCTTCTCAAAAGATCCCTCCACCCTTGTCATAATAATGAAGGCATTATCAATAATACAACCCTTGCCGTTACTGTTGTTTACATCTGGAGGAGGGCTTTCAACCCTCGCCCGTTTGTAGGAACTGGGTGTATTTTTATTAACCTGCGACACACCAGGGCCGCAGGGATTTTTAGGTTTTTTGTGAGAAAAAACCATTTTAAAAAAGAAGTGCTTATACAACAGGGGTGCGCAGGTGCCCCTGAGGTCGCACGTTAGCGGGTGGTTCGCCTCACCACTCATCCACCTCCTCGGCACGTGTCCGACCTTAAGGTTGAGGTTTTTTTTTATAGAGGTATGTACTGTCCTCGCGATCCGGGCGATTAAGCCAAGATCCCCGTTCTCCTAGGCACACAACGTTCCACCGCCACGCCCTACGGTGGTCGTTGAAGCATGTTAGGAGTTTACGGTGTGGGAAACTTGTGGTGCTCACAAATTTCCAGCTCGGGCACCACGGGTTCGCCAAACCCGTATCTTGCACTTGCGTACCAGGCCCCTGCGTGGCACAAAATTGACAAACCGAAACGAGCAATTAGAGATAATCGATTGCCTCCGTTGTAAACAAATACGCCATTCCCGTGGTGGATGCAGCAGAACGAAAATTTCAAAAAAAAAAAAAATTCTCTTTGGTCCATATCAACTCTGTGAGAAAAAGAAAATATTTAGGTTGATATGATCAATGGGCCGATAATTTATGTGTTATTTTTGCAGTGCCGATAGTATTTCGCAGTTGCGTTGTCTCCTATATTTCGGCAGTTTTAATTTAATTTGTGGCTACTTTTCCGCAAAGGAAGACCGCAAATCGTAAAGAGGACATATCGACGAAGCCATTAAACCTAATTTCAACAGGTTAGTACCGATTTCGTGTGGGCTCCGAAAGTCGTGCAGTTCTCAAAATTGTAAATATATAACATTAATTCAAGTTTTATAAGTTTCTGTGGAAGGTCTAAGAGAAAGTGATGGTAAAGAAAACGGATCCAAAGAATCTGTGTGTGCGAAGACCGAACAAAGCAGACAGTCTGAACTGCGTCAGATATGAGACGGTCCATAGTCGTTCTAAGAATGAATTAATTGAACTGTAGGAAGTATTCTGCAATTGGTAGAGATAAGATTTTAAATTATTATTTTTATCGTATGCCTAGTACAACAAACGACATGTACAACGAAAGACATGTACAATGAATCTATAGATTCAAGCCATCTTCTGGCAGCTGGTCCAGCTTGATGTAGTGTGAGCAGGCCTCCAGATAGTCTTCTCGCTGGACAGTCCATCACAATGTGGTCAACAGTTTGGATACCACCACAGTCACACAACGCATCTTCACGGATACCCAACTTATGCGTGGTTGTATTGCATACTCCGTGACCTGTGCGAAATCTATTCAATCGACACCAAAGACGCCTAGGCAATTCAAACCCTGGAACACAGGTTGTGCGATCTTTTACAAGTCAACAACTTTGTGTGCTGTTGGCTTCCTACTCCTTTCTCCACTCTACATACAAGTTAAAGTTGCAACAAAATCTTCTCGGGTGTCCCGCCGGATGGTGGTGTAAAAACACGACGTTTCGACAGCTGACTCTGCTGTCTTCATCAGGTATCTGGCAGTCGAGGCAGAGACAGTCAGCTGAAAACAACTGCCAGATACCTGATGAAGACAGCAGAGACAGATGTCGAAACGTCGTGTTTTTATACCACCATCCGGCGGGACAGCTGAGAATATTTTGTTGCATCGATACGCCGGGAAAGTCTCCACTCAAACATCAAGTTAAAGTTGTTATGTCTGAGACTGGCTGCTTCCATGTAGGCAGGTCTCCTCGATTTTAGCTGTGTGCGAGGCAACTGAAGAAGGTCACCATACAGAGGAATCATGTTGTTTTCCTCCACTCCTTCCACTTCTCTAAGCAATATCGATTTTCTCCTCAAATGTGGTGGAGGAATGTTGGAGAGTACAGGCAGCCAGGATACTGGGGTAGACCTAATGACACCACTCACTGTTCTCAGAGCAGTGTTAAGCTGGGTGTCAACTTTGGCGGTATGAGCACAACCAAGCCATGTAGAGCAACAGTATTCTGATGCGGAGAATGCCAAACCAAGGACTGCTCCTCGAAGAACCTGAGCGCCTGCACCCCATGACGTACCAGCCAGTTTCATTACAAGGTTCACACGGATCTTCACTTTCACGGAATTGGCTTTCGAAGACGTAATAACTGCACACGTGAAGATCTCTCGCATGTCCCCAGATTTTCAATTAATAATGTTGCAAGGAGTTTGTGAAGTTATAAAAAAAAGTACAAGGGGTGATCAAATGAAAAGGTACGAAACGACGTAAAACGTAACAGTTAAATATTTGCATATTCCGCCATGGGAGAACGTAGCGAGACATCGCGGGATGCGATAGGAGTCTCTGACTGGGATCGGAGCATGCGCGGGCGCCCGCATTCGCAGTAGACAGCAGAGGCTCTTACGAAAAGCGGCGTCCAAATGATGCGGCAGTCCGTATGAGGACAGGATGCCGTACAGGTGGGGGATGTGTACTGTGAGACACTCCGACGCCTACGCAGGTCCATCAAGAACAAAAGACCGGGGCTGCTCACGGAGGGTGTGGTTCTGCTCCATGATAACGCGCGTCCACACGTCTCCAGAGTCACACACATGGAACTGGCCAAGTTCAAGTGGGAGACGTTGGCCCATCCGCTCTACAGTCCGGACATGTCGCCCTGCGATTTCCATGTGTTTGGTCCACTGAAGAAACACCTGAGAGGGAAGTGCTTCAACTCGGACGACGTACTCGAGGACGCTGTGAAGGACTGGGTCTCGTCACAGCCACAGGAATTCTGGGAACAAGGAATCCTGCGGCTTGTTCATCAGTGGGATCGTTGTGCTCAGGCCTATGCTGTATATTTTGAATAAAGTCTACATTTGTACCCACCGTGACGTTTCGTACCTATTCATTTGATCACCCGTTGTAAAAAATGTTGATTGAGTTATATCGGTGCAATTTATTTGTATATATTGAATAAATAAACACTGGCGAGAAAATAATTATTGGAGTTGAAAAATATAAAATTTGTTTCAGATGAAGACAAAGAAAAAGACTACAAGATTTATCTTGAAAATGTGACGCAAGAACATGCATCAGAGACCGGCTGGGAGGAAGGCTGATGGAGGATACTTCTCAAATCATACACAGTATAAAGCAAGGTAAAGAATTTACTGTATTAAATACATTAGGACACGTAATCAAAGATAAAGATTTGGTATTGCAATTAGAAAAAATATATCAGTTTTGCTTCATGTGTGTGTATAGCAATAATTCATGATCGGCGGTAATCGAATAAGATAATTCATTCACGAATACAAAGACGTATTTTGTGAGTAGCTAGTATATGCAATACCCCCAATATACTCAATATAGGGACATGATAAATTACGCCTCAAACTTAATAGATTGCCGCCAAAGATCGCATTACATCAGAGATATACGGAACAGTTTTTGGGTTTTATTAATGTTTTTGGTCACTGCGGAACTTTGGTTATTTAGTAAGGTGGCACTCATGAAAGAATTGAAATGATTAATAATTAAATTTATCATACCTTATGTGGACACCACGAAATTCTGTGTGTGGTTGTGTGTTTCTGTCTACTAAACGTGAGCTGCCGGAAATGCTACTAAAAGTGTATGTTTTCAAGTTCTTACATACCATGGGCTTTTTCGTTTTATTTACATCTTCCTCTTTGTACCCTAATGTGAATGAAAAACCCGAAATGAATGGCGCATAATGTGTTTATACCGTTAACCACCACAAGAATGTGAAGAAAGAGGATGCCTACGAATATCTGTTATTTTGACATTTTAAACATATGCAAAGCTCGCCACAGAAAAATTATACGAGCAGCCAAATATATCCTGCTTATAGTATGAATGTTGTGACAGGCGTTGAAACATGCAAACGTGCAGATACTCGCAAAAGGAGAATTACATTTTCTGGAATGTTCCCAAGACCCCGCGAATATAAATTAATTACCAACTTGAATAGAACAACTGAACCAAATTTTTATCGGAATTCTAGAAGCCGTTAATGTTCTCTGCTAATTCCATCTGTCAAACTGAAATCCCAACAGTTGAAACCGCTCGCGGGAAGGATTTCCTTTCGCGCAAGTTGTAGCCCAATTTTTCTCCCTCTGTCCTTTTCCACTTGGTCCCTCTTTTTTCCCTCATTTTACTCCATCTTATCCCAGAGCAACTAAAGTTGGTAGGAAATGAAGTTCCCAACTTCTATAATTACTTCCTTATGCACGACGGAGCAGCTGTGCTAACCCTCGCCCCTCCCCCCTCTCTCCGCCGACAAGTTCATTTTGATTGGCCGTCCGCCGGTCCGGCAACTCGCATCTCTGGTCAGAGAGTCTCTTGTTCCAGAGACAATGCGCCCGGCGCTGCTCTCTTGTTTGTTGTCTTGGCGCCAATCGATTCTGTTCCCTCTGGCTGGCTTTCTCCCTTCCCCCACTTCTCTGTCGTTATTGTTCGAAAGCCAAGGAAAACTTACATAATTCAGCGCCGCCAACTGTGCGCCGGCAAAGTATCGACAGCGGTTTCTCTTGCTATCGACAGGTGCGCTGCTTTCAGCCGTGACCGTTACTCGTTCCCGCTCTTTCACATTTTTTCCGGTCACGTTCCTTTCGCCGACCATTGTGGGCGCTCCCCGGCGTTCATCTGTTCCGTGGCTGCGACGGGTATCGGCTAAGTAATATCTGCGCCATTCGAAAAGGAAAGGTGGAAGCAGTCCTGTAGCATTCATTTACATCGCTTATTTTATCCGTAACGTCAAAACCCTGTTGTGGACTAGCGGCTGTTGGTCTCAGAAGCTTATTCTACATCGACAGCCCTGACTGCTTTTAGCGAATCAGAGCAAAATACTTTCGTGGCTTAATATAATGAGAAAAGTGTAAAAAGCATTGGTATTCTTATAATATTAAATTTTAAACCTACCAAAATATACAGAGAGTCCAGGAATGGAAGTACAGTATAACCATGCATTCGTACGAAGGCCACATAATGTCCCACTACGTATATGACAAAATTGTATTTTCGGAAAAGTCTCACCATTTTCCAGATATTGAATTTATTAATTTTTTTCTCGAAACGTGTGACTTTGTACAGTTTATTCAATGTAATTTCTACAAATTAAGACTTTTTTATCCCCCTTTTTTTTCTTTTTTTAATTTACTCAAGGACGTTTGCGTCATCTAACGCGTTAAAAATATTTTTTAAAATCATTATCATAATTCTTTTTACTACATGTTTAAAACCCACAATAGTCTCTAATAAATTGAACTACCATAAAACAATCATTTTAAAAGAAGTATAAAATAATTATACCATTTATGATTTTTATAAGGTTTTTTTGAAAGTTTAAATCAAATAAAACGACATTGTTTTTGATGATTCGAATTTCTTTGAGTAATTTTTTTTAAAAATGGGTTCAAAATGTTTTAACTTGTAAAAATGCCACGGAATAAAATGATCAGTTGGGTTCTAATCTTTAGCACAAGTCATATTATTTTCCTGCCTTCTTTTTTAGCTGCAATGCTGAATTAAACACTGATTGAACGTTTATCATTGTATTTAAATGTATTTTATATAGCATATAAATGCATATTTATGCTATTTTCCTAGTTTCGTTCATATTACGATAATATTTATGGTCATATGGTCATATTTTGTAATTTTTTAATAGTACCGGGAATTCACTAGATATAGATGAGAATATATTAAGATAATTATTAACAGAATTGTACTCCCATCAAACAGTGGGGGGAAAACCAAACTAATTGTCACGGAATTGGTCAGAATTCCCCAGTCAAGAATTAGTTATATGTTATTTTCATTTTTTCACCTTTTAATATCAACAATGCAGAAGCAGCATGGCTGTGTCGATTCGCGTCAGTGTCTCATTGAAATTCTTTTGAAAATAATCCTCAGTCGGTGTTAAATCTGCAGTGGATCAGTGAGTACCGCTATGCCGAAAACAAAATTTTCTGAAAGTGCGAAGTTACAGAATTACGTAAGCAAATTAGCACAGTAAAGAGTTCTTTTCTGTAAACTGTTTGAAATTAAAATGAATTCAACAAAGTGATTTAAAATTTAATTTCACAATGGTTCCGTGAGTGGACGGAAGCAAATTATGCTGTCTACATGAAAGCGACACTACTAGGTAAAATAAATGATGTGTAATTGAGAATGTTTTGATATAGTAAATTTAAATGTTTTGTCATATTTTGTCATTTTTAGATCATATTTACCAGTTTTTAAGGTCATATTTGCCTGAAAATTTCTCTATTTTTTTGGTTATAAAGATCCGAAGCCTAATGATCAGACACATGTGTCGAAAAAATATTTAAAAAATCCAACTCTCGAAAATGGCGAGACTTTTACTAAAATAAAATTTTTTCATATAGTAGGGCATGATGTGACCTACCTGCGTTTGCAGGACTATCCTTTCATTCCTGGACCCCTGTATACCTTTTATTAATCTATTTTGGAAAACAAATTTCTCTTAAAACAAACTGTGACTGTGTTAATATATTTTTAATACTAGCAGTTACCCGCGACTTCGTCCGCGTGGAAGAGATTTTGTTGAGAGGTCTGGTCGCTCAGTGGTTAGGGCGTCCAACTGGACATGGAAAAGTCCCCAGCTTGAATCCCAGTCTCACAGAGGATTTTCATAGGTCCTTAGCTCGAACTTCACCTCTGGCACAGGTTGTTGTGTGATGTGAAGTGCGCCAGAATGCTCACGTGGTTCTGATTTCACGTTGAACTGTAGGTCCTCTATGCCCAGTAGGATTACTGCGTTAGGTTAAGCGGCTACGAAAGGGGCTGATTGCGTAGACGTAATGAAGCCTTGCCACCAGGTCAATACGACCATACAATTAATTTTAGAGCTATTTTTATTGGTGATAGTAGTAATAAATACTGCAATAAAATAACAAAAATGTATTTGTTCCAAACAACTTCATCAAACTTTTAAAACAATAAAAATATTCTGCATGTTAGTAGTATTTTCAGTTTAATACATCGGTATATATATTGTAGGACTTGTTATTTTCTGAAAAACATGTAAATTTTTTGCACTCGATACCCGCGAGCAGGCAACATATAGTTGACCAAAGGAAAAGCAGTGAGTATCCAAGTGTATTCCCACCAATTTCAACGTTTGACCTTGCGATTTATTAATTGTCATTGAAAATGAAATTTTTAATGGGAACTGTAATGTTTTGAATTCAAAGGGAATATTACTGGGAATAATTGGGATACGCGGAATTATAACGGCTTCCCCTTTAGATGCACCGGTAAGAATTGTCGCCTTCACAGTGTTTCTTCCTAGTTCTGTGATGTGTAATCTGGTGCCATTGCAATACCTTGAGGGGAGGGGCGGGTCGAGATTACGCATCAGGAGAACTCGAGTGCCAACCTTAAGCTCGAGTTTATGGGACGATAGCCCAGATAACTCGAAGGAATTTGAAAACTCGACGGGGTAGGTAGCAGCATCGTCAGTTAACATTACTGTATCGATGGAAGAGTGTGTTGTCACTTCCCCGACTATTTCCTCTAATATATATATATTTTTGCTCCAGAATCATTTTTCGGGGCAAGTATTGTCCTCTCACATAACCAGTTTTCGTCATTGATAATATTTAGTTGAATCCACGGGAAAACATTAGAAATGAGCTCGCGTTTGTTCAGGTGTTTCAGCAACTCGTTGCAATGCCAAATATGTGGCGTATTGTTATTGCCGTCTTTTTGTTTGCTTCGGTGTTTCAAAAGCTTTTGAGATCGATTGGCAATCCGCTTGCTCTTAGCACCGAGCTCGCGATTTTCCCGGTGTGATCTTCCAAACACCAAGTGTTCATTTTGGTGTTGTCGCCCAACTTGTGACTGCTGTGCAGCTCTGCTAGAGGATTTGTTCCTGGGTTTTGGCTTTTTTCACAGCCGTAGTTTTCTTACATTTCATTGAAAGATTTGAATTTCGTTTACCCAGCATCTCTTAAAATTACTAATTTCAGGACTTGCGAATAAAAATTAATATAGTTTTAATTAATGGAAACTCAAAACGTCAAAATATGATGGAAGTGACTAAACATCCAAAAAATTTACTAACATTCAAAGAGCAAATAAGTACCTAAGTGGCCCAAGGACGTTGATCTCGTTAAAAAATTGTGAAACTAAAAATGTATATTTTGATTTGCGCTGAGTATCTAAAAATTACATTTATAAATTTCAAAAATTTACTTCGAGCAATGCCGTGTGTTTTGCTAAATCATCCAAGCTTATTATATATCTTTTGATACAATATCATTATAAAGCGATACATGACGTCACTAAAATGGTGCTCGTGAAAGAAGCTTAAGCTATTAAAAATGTTTCAGTTCTCATTTTGGTCTAGGCTGCATTTCAACAAAGTACCGCTAGAAAATCAAAGCTTCTATAACTCGGGCATTAATACATTAGTAACGTAAATTGTTATTTCAGATCGCAGGAAAATAAATCCTGAATACATATGAAACTACATTCATTATTGCAGTTACGTAATTAAAAAATTTATACTAAAATGCTTGTAAATTACAGTGTACAACGGACAGTTCATAATTCTCTACAACTCTAAGACAATTTTTGTTAATATTGCTGGTTAAGCGTACATCCCGATAAAGTGACTGTTACTGCTCGTGATGTAGTAAGGCGTATTATGAAATTAATTGTGATAGTAATTTATGCTACACTAATTAGGAATCTTGATATAGAAAATTCTGTTACTATTCGAAATCCAGTTCCAATGCATTTAATGTGTTTAGGTGTGTTCATAACGTTTGATTTTGTAGCGGCAATGTTAGCAGAGATAGTGGTTAGGTTGAAAAACTTCCTGGACCAGGAAATGTTTTTGTTACAGTATAAGGCAGAAGTCATTTAGTTATTATTAGTAATAAATAAGCAGCTTTCATATGCTCCGTGTAAATGAGGTGTATCGCGTTGTAAATGACTTGCAATATTGCTTCATGAAACATTAATTCTCTACGTTAGGCCATTGAATACATTCGTTTTAAGTGAAGGATTTACTGGAGTAGTTTACGTGGCGATACATAACGTCACAACGTGACATAGTGCTTATGATATTTGCTTAAATAACTGATAACTAAATTTCTCATGCCATTGGCTGTGACAAAAAATTCAGTTTTCATTATGGTCCAGGCTGAATATCAATGTAACCACAATCTCCGCTAATATTGGCGCTACAAATTCAAAACTTCAACCACACGCGCATTGAAACAATTATTTTATCCTAAGTTAGCATCGTCGTGTATCGCGACGTAAACTTGACGCGGATTTATTAGGTATTTGTAGAAATTGAACAGTAACTAAAAAACACTGTTTCCTAAATCATAGTCTACTATTTGTACTGATTTATAGAACAATTTTGAACAAAAAAGGGTTAGTTAATAATTTGTAATATTACAGAGAATGTGTAGTGGAAAAAAAGAAGACACACAGGAAATAAATTAAACCGAGATAGAATGGAATCCGTAACATTTTTATAAATACGACATTTGGAGCACCGGCATTTTGCACTTTTAGTAAATCGACTTTCGTTCTGGTATAATCATAGCATTTTACGTTGTTTTTTTTTTTCCAAGCTCTGATTTTCGACATTTAGTATATTACGATCGAAATTATGGTGCAATATTTGAGATGTCATACTATTTTATGTACGGAAATGAAAAAATCTCTTAACGAACTTAACAACAGTACCTACCTTTTTTTAATTTAAGGTTAAGTACATATTTATAATTCCTGCTTCCGAACTATTGTTTGTCTAGTGCATCGGTTTTATGGCTTTTAAACTAAACACAAACTTGAATATGTAAGGTTTTCACTATTATTTCTGAAAAGCAGTGTTTACGATTTATGTAAAAAGCAAAGAGTAAACGTTGCACGGCTGTCTACGAAGTAGGAAACTCTTTGCTGTTTGAGAATTGATATTAATGGCAATTTCTAAAAGAACTATGCGTTTTTGCGGGATAAAATCTATCCTATTGCACTTCGCACGCAATTAACTGACTTCATGCCAAATTTCATTTAAATATGTTGAGTTATTAAGGCGTGATTGATTGCCAACGTACATCCAAACACACATCCGAACTTTCTCATTTTCTCATTTATAGATATATAGATGTATTCATTGCTAAAAGAACTTTAATATAATTATGTCAAAATTGCTTGAATATACGGTACGGGTACGAATAACACATAAATATTAGATCATTTATAAATAATGTGTTTCTACTATTAGTAAGTTCTCTTAATTAATATCATCAGGTAGTCGAATTCAGAAGGTGTGAAGCCGAAATTGTAACCAGTTTATGTTTAATGAAATGTGGACTGAAGCATTTCGGTATGTCCTCTGTGGAGTTACTGAAAGGCAAAATAACTGTTTTGATACTGGCGAAATGTTGGTGCATTTAGTCAGCCATTTTGTATGTCTCTCATTCAGCCCTGCCAACAATTTAAAAAAAATGATGAAAGCGAAGAACTTCGCAACTTCGCACACCTCAAATATTTTTGTGTTCTGCACAAGTAAAAATGACTCTTCTTGGATCACGATGTCAGCTTTGCGCATATTCACGTAAATACTCGCTGCACAGTATCTTTTGTTTGTTCATGTTTACCACTTTTCATTTCAGCAAGGCTTTTCTTTCTATTCATATAAATATTATTTAGTAAATGTTGATATCACTCATACAATGCTGCTCATAGATTGCAGCCTCATACATCTTTAATACTAATCAAAAATGAGCGCTTCAAAATCTGAACCACCATCTATAATTATTTCGAGTTTCATCAGTAACATTTTATCCCACAAAAACATTTGTTGTAAAAATTCACCAAGTCTCGTGTCTGTTTAGTGACAAAAAGTTATGAGATCTTGTTCTGATCTAAGTCTAGTGTATATTCACTTTGTGAAACAGACTGGTTTCTTTCAGTGTTATAGATAGTTTATTTAGAATAAAAGAAACTCTGGTTTATTGGACATTATGTATGCCATGTTTTAGTAAACATTTACTTTAAATGTGATGCTTTATCCAACTTACAAATAAGTCAACATTTCCTTTGCATGTCTTACGTTCTGACAAGTCTTAAAATAAATTACACACACACACACACACACACACACATATATATATATATATAAATCATTTCAGTAAAAATCATTACATACATAATGGCCAAGTCAGCAGAGTTTTCTTTTATTCTAAATAAACGATCTACATTGCCGAGAGAAACCATTCTGTTTCACAAAATTATGTGAATATACACGGCAAGGTGTAGACTTGTCTCAGAACGAAATCCGATAACTTTTTGTCACTACACAACCAGGAAACTTGGTCCATTATTATAATAATTGTTTTTATGGGATCTCATTTCTTTTTGTAAGTTGATCGTTTATTCTGAGTTGTTGCTGAAATGTAACGATTCAGTTTGAAAACCGTTGCACGAGATCATTTCAGGATTCAAGGCATCAATATACGCCACGGTGTCAACAATGCCCTCTCCCACTTGAAACAATGGGTGTGCACCAGGAAAGAGCACGCCAGTTGCCTCTTGTTTAACTGCCACCACTTGTAAATAACAAATAACTTCCAGACCGAGCTCAAGACGAAAGGAAAATTTAAGATGTTGGTTATATTTTCTGTTATCTGTGCATAAATGATAATTCAGGCATATAATATCATTCATAACAACACAATTAACTCCACCAAAATTTTCCATGTTTTGAGTGTCATTTAATAAATACGTGGAAAATTACCAATATTAGACTTTTCTTATCATTCGGGGATGAAACCACATATGTGTACAAAATTACCTGTTTCCAGAACCATGCGATTTACGGTAGAATTTTGATTTCGGGGTGTCGTGGTGTTTTTTTCAATATCACTAACTTTAAAAGTAAAGGAGAGGAATGAATAATTTACCAAAAACGGCGAAACAATTTAAAGTTGAAATTTGTAGAGGGAAAAAGTAGATGAGTAGAGGAAAGGGGGAATAGTGGGTGTGTAGGGAAATTGCCACCGGAGCATGCGTTCCGTCGCAATAAAATTAAATTAAATTCTACAGTCGCATAATTTCGTTGAAGATAATCCCATGTTGGAGGCGGTACGTCGTTGACACAGTTATTTCATCAGAAAACCCCGAAATGATTTCAGTCAACGTAAAGAAAGTATAAAATATTACACCTCACTCCGTGTCAGCTGGGAGCATTGTTGTGTATTACACCTCACTCCGTGTCAGCTGGTAGCATTGTTGTGTATTACACCTCACTCCGTGTCAGCTGGGAGCATTGTTGTGTATTGCACCACACTCCGTGTCAGCTGGGAGCATTGTTGTGTATTACACCTCACTCCGTGTCAGCTGGGAGCATTGTTGTGTATTACACCTCACTCCGTGTCAGCTAGGAGCATTGTTGGGTATTATACCTCACTCCGTGTCAGCTGGGAGCATTGTTGGGTATTATACCTCACTCCGTGTCAGCTAGGAGCATTGTTGTGTATTACAGCGAATTCGTTAGTCACACGTTGACTGAGCGTCATCTGTCTCCTTGCTGCGCGCTCTGCCAGTCATTTGTCTGCAGCGATCTGCCAATCATGGAGGAAGGAATAATATGGAGACGACGCAAGAGACCTTTACCACGCATGGGAGTGAAGCAGGCCGGCGGAGGAGTGGGGGGGGGGGCATGGCAGGAGTGGTGGGGGCTAGACCGCTTCCCAACAAACACGGGGAATATGTACAAACACCTCAAGGGGACTCTAGGATAAACGTGACGCCGCAATCTGGTGATGGATTATTATGTAACTCGATGAGACAAATAAAAAATGAAGAATAAATTTTTTTGATATCCTGCTTAGTTTTCGAGATATTCTGTCTCAAATGTGAAATGGTTTTGGTTGAAATTCAGAAGAAAAAATTATTCCAAGTCAAATTTTATGATGAATTTTTATTTAAAAAGACGAGACAAATAAAAAATAAAGAGTAAAATTTTTCGATATTTCACCTAGTTCTCGAGATATACTGTCTCAAAAGTGAGGTGTCTTGAGTTGAAATGCAGAAGAAAAATTTCGCAAAAGTCAAATCTAATGATGGATTCTTATGTAACACGACGAAAAAACTCGATAATAAGGAATAAATGTTTTCGATATCTTGCTTAGTTTGGGGGATATACAACATCCAAATTGAGGGGTTTAGGTTTGGATGCAGGCTGGACCAAAAATCAATTCTGTCAAAGCCACAATGATTACATGGTTGACATGCAGAATGGATATTTCAGTTTTATTACTACCACTTGTGGTTAGTCTGAAATGTGTCCTAGACCAGAAAAAAAGTAAGAGGACCCACTCTAGGGATGAGCAACCCAGACATTTTGTAGGCTGGTACCAGAAATAAAATGTTTATTCAGTCACCTTAATGAACATTCTCTTGATCAAGATGTGTTGTCTAATTTCACAGCCCTACTTATTAGGACAATTGATAAAAAAATTATCTCTCAGTTAGATTTAGTGGGGGGGGGGGGGGGGAGAATGTTGTACAAAAAAAAAGAGACTAAATTAGAAACACATTCCCCAAATTGATTTTGTTCAAAGGCCAATAACTTCTTTATTTATGAAGCCCATTTTTATTTCTGCATGAACCTGTTTCGACATAAATAGATGAGAAAGATTTCAAAATCGGTAAAAATAGGTATAGACGTATTTACAAACAGAAACAAGTCTTATATGAAGCTTTAAAAATAACCTAAGTCAATGGCCTGAAATAGCTATTTAAAAAATTAATAAAACTCACAGCTTCTCACATAACAGTTAATTTCATCATCCATTGTCAGTATAATCAGCAACGTGACGAAAGAAATCGTAATAGTAAATTCACTGAATCGCGAAGTAAAACACGCCCCTTTAAATCTCATTTTAAACACTCGTTAAAAAATAATGCTAGTCTATTATGTGCAAAATAGCAAGTTTGCTGATTTTCTACACTACACCAAGAAAAAATTTGAGAACAAAGTCATCCCATTGAGAGCTATGACTAAATATTTATAGACGTGCTGCAAAGTTTGCGGTGTCTACCGCTCACTTCAACAACGATAATTACAATTCAACTTACTTATGAAATGATATTTCAGGTTCTTTCCTGTCTGGCCTATTTGTGCAACCGTACGCAACACAAGCTGGCATTTTTAAACACTTATACACAATACTAAATGAAATAATCACTGCATCTACCACAATGTGAACACCTTAATTGTTGGGAAGCGCCATATGGTCGCTGCCGGTGCTGCCACCATGCGGGAGAGTTTAGTGCTTGCTTCACCGATTTAACGTCACTTCTTCTCCATATAATTCCTTCCTCCATGCTGCCAATAGCAACTGTTGCTCGAGCATCTCTGACGGATTGTTTGCGGAGCAAAGGGCGGGAAACTCCAATCTACTAGATGTGTAGCCTGTCGACGGTTTATTCATCTGTAATCTAGACAGCAATTTCGTCCCCGTTGAAGTTATTACGGTGTCGTGGAATATCTCCGCGCATTGAAATCTTCTTATTGATTAAATAAAATATGATCAATCAATATTTATTGCATGCCTGGTTCTGTATAGGGCTGTCAGCACAAATCCCTCGAAACTAAAGAGGTTCTCTATCGTGTCAAAAAATAATTCACAGATGGTTATATATATATATATATATTATATATATATTTGAACTCGTTGTTGTGACAGATTAATTGGCCGCGAAAAAAAATGGTTTGGTGGCGATATTGTGAGAACTACTGGACGAAATTTGATGCTGTTTTCACCGATGTGTACCTCTTGGACGGCGTAAGCATATTGAACATTGACCTGTTACCGTTAAGATAAGCGGTATTGAATTTCGAGAATCAAGTCGACGAAAAGTCTTGAATCAGCTCGCTTTCTATCAAATCGTTAAGGATATAACAATAAAACGTGAGGAAGAATTGTTGAGCAAAACAAGTTTTTCAAGATACTTGGTGGTGGAGTAACTGTACTGTCATAAATTTGTAAGTAGTTTTCAAGTAATGGTTTACAATTTTTGACCACCTACTATGAAGACAATCAGTTGAAACCGAATCCAACCAAAACTCAACTATGCACCTTCCATTTACGAAACAGACATGCCGACAGGAAACTGAAAGTCAGATGGGAGGGCGTAGGACTAGATCACCGTTTCAGTCCAAAATATCTCGGAGTTACTCTAGATCGCGTCCTCACTTACAAAAAGCACTGCATAAACACGAAAGGCAAAGTTTCAGCCCCAACAATATCTTGCGGAAACTCACAGGAAACGTACAAGGTACACATCCCGCAGTGCTCCCAACATCAGCTCTTGCACTGTGTTATTCTGCTGCAGAATATGCCTGTAGCGTTTGGTACAAATCTGCTTATGCCAAACAAGTAGACGTAGCGTTGCATGAAACCTGCAGGATTCTAACGGGTTGCCTCAGAGCCACCCCGATTGAAAAACTGCATGGTCTTGCAGCAATCGCTCCCCCTGATATAAGACGGAACGTAGCTGCAATGTCAGAAAGAAACAAGGCTAATCAAAATGCTGCTCATCCCTTATTCGGGCATCAACTCCCCAGACAAAGGCTTAAATCCAGGAAAAGCTTCCTTAGGACGACAGCTGCTTTAGATGTACCGCCGAAAGTTGCCCGTCTCAATCTGTGGCGAGCAAGAATGACTCATATGAATCAGTGGGTACCTATTGTAGAGGCACTACCACCAGGTGGCAACCTCAACTGGAAGACCTGGAGAGCGCTGAATCGGCTGACAAGTGGAGTGGGCAGGACCAAAGATAACCTGGCAAGATGGCATTATCTACATACTGCGCGTGAGTGTGGCGCAGAACAGACCATTCAGCATTTATAAAACTACCACAGTGCCCATCAACCTGCACTCTGCAAGTCCAGTGACAATGCCATACAGGCTGCTGACTTTTGGACATCCATTATATGAACTCATTGGTGTTGATAGATATCATTTTCTTCACACCTTTCTCTTATTATTAATACTGTTTCCAACAATTTTAAAAGCAGCGTTTTTGACACGAAATAAATAAATAAATAAAATTTGTAAGTGATCTGCGTGTGCCTGATAACTACAAATGGGATTACGTAAAAATGTTATAAACATAAGTAATATCTAATTTACTGTAAACATCTTTGTGCTTGAAAAAGATACTCGCATAAGATCACTACACTATTGATTATGTTTATATATTGTCTTGACTTGGGTTATTTGTTTCTTCAGTTTTCATCAAATGTTATACATTAAAATAAACAGAATACGTTATTCAAACCATTACATCATGCATTAAGACTTCCATAAGTGTGACGAAATTGTGATTTTTAATTTACTGAAAACATCTTTGTGCTTAGTATCAATGTTAAAATAAAACGGAACCTGACAAGAAATTATTGTTTGATGAAAACCGTTTTTCAAATTCGCTTACTGGAACGGCAGTAACGTGAGCTCGTATTTTACATTATTTATACACATTTCAGATATTTATTTACGTCTGAATTATTTTGAAAAGCTGCAGATAATTTTCTAAACATTTTAAAGTATTCTTATTCGGTAAGTCCCACTATTTGTCGTTTGTGCTGTGTTATGAAATAAATTAGAAATGTTGTATTGTTTAAGTGTTGTCCAGGTTCTCGGGGGTGGTATTGGATTGTTCCACCATGTTTTATAAGCCTCCGTTTGGCGCTCAGTGGATAAATCAAAAGCCTAATGACACTTTTTATTGTGTATCATTACCTATTCAGGTTGCAAATATGAAGAGTTGAAAGCAATCATATGGCAAGTGATTACTTTGGTGTTGCTTAATAAAATCGAATTGCTATTAAACCAAGCTTTATTATGTAATTTTGTAAGAGAAGTTCGGATAGCCCCGGACACTTAAAATTAACTGCAAATACAAATAAAATAAACACATTTTCTGTCTTCATTTCAATCCTAAAATTAAACTGGGAACTCTGCAGTCATTTCAATTAGAAGTTAGTAATCATAGCAATTTTTTTTCAACTAATTAAATTGGAAACACTTTCGCCTTAATTTTTTGGCAACACGAAAGTTGTCGGATAGACCCGGACACTGTAATAAATGGTTTTCCAATCGCTTTTTGGCGTTACAATAATAAATAGATATCTGAGGAAACTACATAAACACAAACGTCATGGGCCCTGTCTTTGCTTCATAGCACTGAATCCAGTCTTCTTAAAATAATAATAATAATAATAATGTACGAAGCATTCAATCTGTTTTACTTAATTTGCTTCGTAAAGACTTTGAATACCCTTTCTTTGTATTCAATGTCTTTATAGCGCCTTCACCTTTTTATTTTTTTCGCTTCAACCTTTTTACTACCTTTACTCTTTTGTCCGTCCTCTGCACATTTTTTATGTGGTGAAGATGTTAAAATCTTGCCGTTTTGTATTTTTCGAGCCCGCGTTAGCGTTACTATGCGTTTATTTGACGCATCATATTCAATAATCTCCAACAAATTTTGACAGTAACGACGAAAAACTTCTGCCAGACACAGAACACACACTAGTGTGGAACTCACTATGCCGCAGCTCAGCTGTATTTGTTTTTACAGGGCGCATATTTACAATAAAAACGAAAACGGGATAAATTTGTCTTATAAAATCTCGGAAACTACAGAGCAGATTTCGTTTGCGTTTTCACCGTTATATAACTTAGAATCTCAATTCAGTTGTTTGGCATGTCTTATGCTTTACCATTAAATAACGCAGGAGCATTAAATGAAATTCTGAACGTATGATGACAAATCTCAAAGATGGAAGGGTTAGATGTTGCATACTTCGCACTAAACACACAACTAAATGTGTCTGACCATAGCCTTTAATGAAAGCAATAAGATAACTTTACAATAATATCTATTTTGCACACTAAACCAAACTTGAAGTTTTATTTCCTTTAATTCCGGATATTCAATTTTTAACGCTATAGATAGCCGTAAAAACAACAGAGATTTTCTTCACTCACGATCTCTGGCAGTACAATGACTCTGGCCATCAGCGATAGTCTTCTGTTCACAATATCATCATTTATTTACGATAATATTATTCTGGATTCACTTTTGATATTTGTATAATGGTTGAATCTGCGGAGTTAAAGTATTTGGCGTTTCGAGCAAAAAGTATATCCATTCACTTCGCAATTGAATCAAATGTGTGTTTCTTACATAATTTAGCCTTGTTTAAGTAACGCAGTAATGCAATTTATTAACCAAATTAATTAACCTTGATATACATGCATCTTAACGAACGATTGGTAATAGTGTTCGTGCAAATAAACTCCAACTCAGCCGTTTCTTGGTAGGAGGCGGGTGAACCTAGATTTGCTTTAATTGCGAAAAAAGTTGGCGCAAATTTTATGGAACTTTGTACAAATGTTTCTCTTTGCCGCAATAAAAATAGCGCACGGGGAAATATACGCCAACTATACCGGGCAACGCCTGGTACTCACCTAGTTTACAATAACGCAGCGTGGTTGGTTTGTTAGAACATGAAATGTCCGGGGCTACCCACTGTTTACATATTTCGCTTGTAAGTTACCTCCAGGTATACTTGGAAGTATTTACATGCAGCTGAACTAACATTATGGCGTCAGTGAAAGCAAAGCAAATTGAGAATAAATCACAACAGCCTACGTTGTACCGAGATACATTAGTTTTAATACTGGTCCTGCACACACAGATCCTGATAAATGTGAAACTACTTTCAACCCCATGAAGAAATGACTTCAGTAACGTAGCGATCAAGAAAGCAGCTTACATTTTTTTTATTAACTTATGCCTTCTGTTATAACGGGGAAAGCTAATATAGCTGCTCGAAAATAATATCTTATATATTAAAGAAATAAGGTGCCTCACTGATTGTTATATGAATTCTTTTTTCCCTGATCGGGATTGGAATGCACAGCCAAGAAATTAGTTTTGGTTGATCCACAAACAGGTAATTATAAGGAATGTGGACACCTCCCTGAGTGAGGAAGAACTTGTACAGGAAATAGTCTCCCCTGTCCCTGTGGTTTGTATTAAAGGCTTCACCAAAAGGAGCCAGTCGAACCAAGATCCTGTAACACCCATACCCGTTTGTTTGGTACCCTTCCGATCTCAGAGCCTACCGACCTATGTAACGATACTCGGAACCCGATGTGCTGTGGAACCATACGTTTCCCTGTTATCCAGTGTGCTGTTTGCCTACGGCTGGGCCACCGTCAAGGCCAATGTAAATCTCGTGATCCACGATGCAGTAGATGTGCTGGTTCCCACTTGGCGGTCAACTGTAATAATCTCTCAACTATATGCTGCGCCCTCTGTCGTGGCCAACATCATGCCACAGACAGGAATTGCCCAATGTATCTCAAACACCGGGAAGCAAAACAAGCCATCGCGTTCAAAACAAACGCTACTTTTCCTGGCAGAGAACAACAATTTCGTGGCTACGCTCAGGTGGCCTCTACTACACCCCAGTTAAGTAGTCACATGGAATTTCCGGCTCTACCGGCACGACTACAGCACTGTCTGCCTACTCTATGTATACTCAACACAACAGTCAATGTCACCTCTACTGCAGGCACGGCCACAACAGCCAATACTACAGACGCAACATCTAACCATAGCACCACAACAACCACCATCCTCAGATGCGGCACACCAAGTTGCACTGGCACCTCCAGCTTCCAGTGGGGGCCCCATACAAACATTAGTAAATACCTCTAGTGTGCTTGAGCGCCCATTGTCACATAGCTCTGAAAATACTGCTGCCGATCCTCCTAGATCTCTATTTACACCAACAGAGAGTATGTTCTCTATGCAGCCCGAATCTTCATGCTCTGCTCAGCAAAACATTGAACAAAACCTCAGCAATAGGTATGCCTGGACTAAAGGCCCAAAGTCCTATAAAAACTCTCGTTTTACTAAAGAAAACCCATCTTCAAATCTAAGACAACATTTGTATACATATAATGGACCCATGTCTCCTATTATCATGAGTAACCATCATCTATCGACCCCAGCCAGTCCGAGGGAAACCCCTCAAACCTCCACCTTGCCCTGGGAGGGCGATCAAATCATCCACAACATACAGCACCCAGCAACTCAACAACCAAATACCTTCAATCAGCCTACTGAGATACCTTATACCAAAAACGGAACCTTGTTAGAAAAAATATTTAATCTATATATGTTCCTGATCCAAGAAGCCAAATCACCAACAGCAGATACATTTAACCCAACTATAATTTTAGGAATGCTGTCAAATATACTACAAGATGGAGGAACGCTCGTTCAATCAGAGCAAATAGGGAACAATTTCAGCAAGAATTTTGGGTTAATAACATTGCTATCGCTACCATTGCAGAAACCTGGCTAAAACCGGGCACACCCCTCTCATTTAAAGGATACCATATAGTGCGCAAAGATAGGGAGGATGGTAAAGGTGGAGTCGCCATACTAATACAAACAGACATCCCTTTCGCAGTAACTCACATTGATCACACGCTTATTGAATCCTTTGAAGTTGTTGCAGCCAGAGTACGGATTCAGAACCTGAACCTATCTATTGTCTCTGTGTATGTTCCCCCTAAAACAAAAATCTGTATTGGCGAGTGGCGGCATCTTCTACAACAAACTGAGGAACCCTATTTAATATGTGGCGACTTCAATGCCCATCACACGTCATGGGGTTGCGAACGAACTGATACATTCGGGGACGCCTTAGTTGAAAACATAGACGAATTCAACCTTTTCGTACTTAATGACGGCGCTCCAACTTTAGTGCCTAAGCCTGGCCGACGAGCATCTGCAATTGACTTAACACTTTGCTCCCCCTCTCTCGCAGATGAATTTCTATGGAAAACTGCTCAACAGCCCTGGGGATCAGACCACTTCCCCATTATCTTAACGACAAAAAAGTCAAACGTGGGGCAGAAACGGCAACCAGCCACAAAATGGAACATTCGTAAGGCGAACTGGATCTTGTATTCTCAGTCAATCGAATCTAACATTGCACGAGTCCACGGCAACAAATCAATCATACAGCAATACCAGACATTCATCTCTATTATAAATGAAGCAGCAGAAATATCGATTCCCAGGCGGAAACAATTGCCAAATGCAAATAGAACCCCGATACCTTGGTGGAACGCGGAATGCTCATGAATAGTAGCCAAACGGAAACTAGCCTTCTCAACATACAAACAGAATTCTACTTGGGAAAACTACTTAAATTATAAGAAAATAGATGCCGAAACCAAAAGATTGCTGAAGGTAAGGAAAAAAGATCGCTGGAGGGAATTTTGCAATAATTTAAACAGGAATACGCCATTGACTACAGTTTGGAATATGATCAATAGATTTAGAAAGAAACCGGTGGGCATGAAATTGTCAACTAGTTGGCTGGAAGATTTTTCAAACAAGGTGGCCCCTCCAACAGTCCCAGGTGGACCTTTGGGACCACCAAACCAGATCAAGAAACAAGGAAAGAATCGCCAAACTATGTTAGAAGAGGCTTTCCAATTGAGAGAACTGGAAACGGTTCTCAACTCAGCAGCAAACACGGCACCAGGAATAGATGATATTCACTATTCTATGCTTCTCCACCTACCTCATTCCGCTAAGATCGTACTTCTACAACTGTTCACGGACATCTGGACAAAAAGTGAGTTTCCAGAGGACTGGACTACGCATATTATCGTACCAGTGCTGAAAGTAGGTAAAGACAGTAACAACGCAAGTTCTTATGGGCCAATAAAGCTTTCTTCATGCGTAGCAAAAACCTTCGAGTGTATCATAAAGCTGAGATTGGAATGGTGGCTTGAACACCACAAGCTCCTACCTAACTCTCAGTATGAATTTAGGAAGGGAAGGAGTACCAACGACAATTTAGGTATTCTCACATTAGATATAGAACAGAACTATTCAAATAAAGGATACTTGTCGGCTCTAGTTTTAGACATAGCCAGTGCCTACGACAATGTCATCATTACTATACTAGTCGAAAAACTTAGAGCATTACACCTCCCAGAGGTATATCTGCATGGAATATACAACCTGTTCCACTGCCGGACTGTCTATATCCGCCAGCAGGACAACCACCTATACGGGCCGCGCGTGGTATCCCAGGGAATACCGCAAGGGGCTATACTCAGCCCAATTCTGTTTACTATCTACATATCGGACCTGGAGATCATATTCAGCCCCACAATAAAGGTGTTGATATTCGCAGACGATGTATGCATCTACACATCATCTCCATCACAAGGGTTAAATTTTTGGAGACTGAACGACGGCTGCTATGAAACTAAACGAATGGACTCATCGTAAGGGCCTAACGATCTCACCATCGAAATCGTCAGTTGCCGTTTTCTCACGGAAACAGAACATTAATCGAGGGACGCAGATACACCTGGGCCCTTATACCTTTCCTATTAGAACAGAGATCAGACACCTGGGACTCCAACTGGATAGTAAATTGACATGGAAGGGGCACATTGACTACATATCAGCTAAAATAGAACGCTACTTAAATACAATGTGATCTGTAACTCGGGTATGGTGGGGAGCTGACCCTGCTATCTTGCTTACCTTGTATAGAACACTAATCCGCCCAATCCTGGATTACGGTAGCTCATGCTATGGGAATGCCCCAAGGAAAATCCTCCGCAAATTGGACACAGTGCAGTACCGGGCCATCAGATTGTGCATCGGAGCTATGAAATCTACACCAACAAACGCCCTATTAGTCGAGGCGAAAGAAATGCCCCTGGAATTACGTCGACGATTACTGTCTAGCGTGTTTCTAACCAGGCGTGCTAGCATTACTAATCACCCGGTGATCCAGAAGGCTTGCGAATACACAGCCACGAATAACAGGAGAGATACTGTCCTCGGCCCAAGAACCCCCTTGCTGGCTCTCAGCTACATCCAAATAAAACACGTGATTCCGTTAGTAATCCAAGATACGAGGCTACCTCTCTTCTCATACCAGTATGATATCCTTAGATACAAGCCCAATATATTTTACTTACCAAACTGGATTACAAGGAGTAACAAGGCAAGCAGCAAGATAGAGAGTTTTCTGGCCTTAACGTGGCCGGAACACGCACAAATCTATACTGACGGCTCGAAAACAACAAATGGGGTTTGGCTATGCTTTCTTCTGCCCACTCACCAAAGAGTCTCAGAAAGTTCGCCTACCACCAGAGACCACAGTATATACCGCAGAAGCCATGGCAATTAGAGAGGCATGAAATATGGCTTGGAACGCTTAAATAAAATACTGATATTATCAGACGCGAAAAGCGTTGCTCAGAAGTTGGAAAATATGAAAAGAATCAACGGAATGAACAAGATCCTATTCGACATATTAAATTTTATGTACTCAGCTACCGCTGAGGGAAAGGAAGTGCACTTACTATGGATCAAGGGACACGCGGCGATACAGCATAACGAAAAGGTAGATCAACTGGCCAAGGAAAGTACTACGCACGGAGAGCAACAATATACCCCGGCTGCCGCACGCCGACTCTTATTAACAATCATTAGGAAAGAGGTTTTCCACAAATGTCAGAATTATGGACGTCATCACAAACAATCAAAGGATAAGAATTATTCCATCAATCCAACCCCATATACCTTCTAAACCATGGTTTGAAGACTCTAAATTGGGCAAAAGATTCAAAACGTTCCATAATACGCATGCGACTTGGACATGGTTGCTACCCAAAACACCTTCATAAAATCGGCGTCATACAGTCACCTTTTTGCCAGGCAGATCAAGAAGAAACAGCAGATCTCAATCATATCATACTAGCTGCACCCTCTATCGGACCCAACAAAACAAATTATACAACAGCCTGGTCAAGCTCAAAATCCCACTTCCAACATCGGTAGATTTCCTGTTGAGAGAGGAAGACTCGATGTGTACGGAGCGATAGCTCGTTATTAAGAGAGGCAGATATCTCCCTTTAAAGCAAAGCATTTATAAAAATAATAGATTTTTATTGAAGTGTATGTGTATCTATATGTATGTGTGTATGTATATATATATATTATTATAAATATTTTTTTTTATTTTCAATTTACTTATAATTGTACTAAATGAAACCATGGATACTGTACATTAGCTGTTAAGAAATTATCATAAAAGCCAAGTGTCATTATATTAAATGTTATTGTGCACACCAAGTACAACTCATACTCCAAACCAGAATGTTATTCCTATAGGATTTACAAATTATATTGGGTAAGAAAAGTTTATGGAATTGTAATTGTCATCTCATTGTCTACTAATACTTGTATTACTGATTAACCTTTATAAGCCATGTGAAATAAGACTCGATTACATTCATTTACAACTGTAAACGCTAATGTAATTATTAAAGCTGGCTGTATGGTTGATAGACCGAATGCCATGATTAATAAATAAATAATAATAAAAAAATTAGTTTTGGGGCTGAGCACCCTCTGCTACCAGGGGCGTAACTACTATGGGGCCCCTACGGTCAGGGGCCCCCAATAATACCTATGGGGGCCCCAAAGCGCACCTCTGCGGGCCCCCAAGCGCGCAGTTCAGAGGCCCACAAGCCATCATGGCAAACTGGCGATCCTTTTTTTTTTTTTTTTAGCTCCATACAGTCATCTAAGGGGGCCCCTAAGTAGACACAGGAAGCCCCTCACTAAGGGCCCTCTCACTTCTCAGGGGGCCCCTAAGCACAACTCAAGGGCCCCCATCCTCAGCTCTGGGGCCTTTACCAGTAACACAAAGCAAAAAAGGTCGCCCATCTGGCCTGAGGGCACAAATAAATTTTTTGCACCGGGGCCCTTGTTGACCTAGCTACGCCACTGTCTGCTAGCCACAATTTTCTAAATTGCAGAGTGTATGTGTAGATGTAGATGTGTCAGATGCATTAATACATTCTCTGCGTGGCGAAATAAAGTTAATCGTTCGACTCTTACCTTACTACAACAGCGAAATGTATTAATATAAAGAATATAACAGAAATCTACAGCGTACTAATGTAAATAAAGTAAAAACAACTAATAATTAATATGTGCGTTTAAACGAAAACGAAAAAGGGACTCATGTTGAGGATTGGTGTGCTATTTGGTACAGAAACATAGATAAGTATCCTCAACTAATAGCTTGCTGTGACAGTCACATCTATGCTATTAGCATACAATCTGTTTCGAACGAATACAAAAACTAAAAGTGACTAACAATTAAAGGGGGATGTAACCGATAATACAGCAAAAAATTGCTTTTTGAAAAATTATTTTTTCCGATTATATGGCTATTTATCTATATATGTGAAAGTTTTAGGTTTTAACTCAATTGGAAGTATTTTTAAAATAATGTTTTATCTTTCGTACCAAGTACAACAAATACAATTAAAAAATTTTCATAAACTTTGAGAGCCATCTCCTCAGTACGCAGGAACAATTTTCTCTACATCTGTGAGGAATGCAGAGCTGAAATTTTCAAGGAGGACTTATGGATTGCAGGGACAAATGTTATGAAAAATTGTGCATCCTTTTTTCCATTTGGAGGTTTTAGGGATATTAATGTTGAAATTTTTGCAATAATTTAGTGCTGCAAAATTAAAATTAAAGAATAAATTCTATTTCTACTTGTATTCTCTCCGTGCTTCATACGGTTAGAGATAGGTATATATATTTAATGGTGGAAAAGATTAAGAACAATATCTACCACAATTTAGCTGAAACAGGAAACCCTGTCGGAAGAGGCAGAAAAAAATAGGAAGTGACTATACATGTGCCATTTCTCAGACTGGGTCAGTGTAATATGTCAGAGGTGGGAGTTGACATATTACAGTAAGTATACAAAATTTCAGTCTTTTGAACAACAGTGTATTGGGAAAAAAATTTGATGTCGACATTGATGACTTAGACGAACATGTTTTAAGGACAGAATTTGACGAAGCTTTGAATGATCTGAAGTCGAATAAGGTAGTTTGAATTGATGAGATGACTGCATAACTTCTTAAATTCCTAGGAGAAGAAAGAATCGAAAGATTGTTCAAACTTATATCAAAACGTTATAACACAGGAGAAATTCCCGCTGATTTTAATAAATGTCTCATCTTAACACTTCCAAAGAAAGCACAAGCTGTCAGATGTGACAATTATCACACTTTAATTTTAACATCACATGCTTCAAAATTACTGACAAGAATAATATACAGAAGAATGGAAAGTGTAGTGGAAGGGACAGTAGGTGAAGATCAGTTCGGGCATAGGAAGAACCGCGGTACAAGGGGAAGCGATTCTGGCCTTAAGATTAATACTTGAAGGGCGGATGAAGAAATACTAAGATTTTTTTTTATGGCGTTTGTTGATTTAGAAAAAGCTTTTTATAATTTTAAGAGGGACAAGATGATCAAATTTTAAAGGAAGTCTAAAATGCCGAGATAGAATAAAACTTTATCAGACAAAAGGTAGATTGAGGAACAGCCTTCAGTCACTAGAATACAACTTTTTTGTATTACACAATGCATTTCGGACCCTGCGGATCCATCTTCAGGTATCTATGGTATTTACATTGGTTTTAAATTTTCCTTATGCGAGATTCGTGCCTAGTAAAGTTTGTTCCTTAGCTGAAAATGATTTCAAGTGTCATGAACATATTTTATTATGAAAGTAAGGACTAAATATGAAAACATTGTGGAAACGTATATTCTGGTACGTTTTCCACAATGTTTTCACATTTAGTCCTTTCTCTCATAATAAAACGTGTTCATGACACTTGAAATCATTTTTCAACTCAGGAACAAACTTTACTAGGCACGAATCTCCACCTGAAGATGGATCCGCAGGGTCTAAAATGCATTGTGCAATACAATAAAAATTTGTATTCTTGTGACTGAAGGCTGTTCCTCATTCTACCTATTGTCTGACTAATACAGTCACGTCACTATAGAAAATTACGGATAAAATTAAGATTATGATCGGTAGCAGAATTAAGTTTGTATAATAAAAATAGAGAATCATGAGAGATGCACCTCAATTGAAATGGGTGTGAGATAAGGTGGCAGTCTATCCCCGTTAATATTCAAATTGTATTTAGAAGAAGCGATAAAGGAAGTGAAAGAAAGATTTCAATGTGCATAAGTGTTCAGGGAGAAAAAATCAGTATGCTACGATTTGCTGATGACAGAAAGGGCTGAGGATATTGAGAAGTTACTGAATGGCATAAACAAAATACTGAAGGAAGATTTTGGAGTAAATATAAACCAATGCAAGACAAAAGTGATGAAATGTGGCAGAAATGATACCAATACTAGCAGATTAAATATAAAAATAGGATCGGATGCAATAGGAGAAGTAAGTGAATTCTTTTACTTGGGAAGTAAAATTACAACTGATGGCCGAAGCAGGAATGATGTTAAAAGCAGAATAGCATTGCCTAAAAGAGATTTAGTTTCAAAAATTGATCAAGGAATCAAAGCTTTTTAAAATTCGATGTGTGGAGCACAGCATTTTATGGCAGTGAAGCTTATGAATATCAGAAAGAAGGAAAATTGAAGCATTTGAAATGTGGTGTTACAGATGAATGCTGAAAATTAAGTGGACGGATAAAGTACGAAATGAACGAGTTTTGGAAATGATGGGCGAGGAAAGAAGTTTGTGGAAGAAGCTTACAGAAAGAAGAGACAGGCTGGTAGGTCATATTTTGAGAGACACTGGATTGGTTAATTAGTGGAGGGAACAGTCGAAGGCAAGAACTGTAGAGGAAGACAGAGATTAGATTATATGAAGCAGATAATTGAGGACGTCGGTTGCAAGGGATATCTAGAGATGAAGAGGTTAGCACAAGATAGGAAAGAATGGAGCATTGCATCAAACCAGTCGAAAGACTGATGGTAGCAAATAAAAATACTGTTTGCTATGTGTAGCATTAGAAATAATATTTTTATAAAACTTCGCCTAATAGTATTGATGACAACGAAAAAGAAAAAAAAATGGTGGTCTCACAGATATTTTAAATGTAGTTGTGCATTTTCGGTTACGTCCGCCCTTAGTGGGTGGATTCAAACACCATGCGTACATTTCTTTGCGGTTTGTTTGATATTTGATACACATTTAAAAATTACAGTAATGTAATAGTTCAATGGTGACATCTGATGACGGAAAACGAAATGATCTCTGGCCGCTGTTAATTCGCCAGCGAAGAAAAAGGTGAGTGACTTCACAGGGTGACAGACACGATGACCAAGGTGGCATTTTATTAGTGCTGATTGTGCAGACTCTTTCCTGAATTTCAGAATATGGTAAGTGATTGTGCTACCTTTGGATGTGCCGTCGCTACCCCCTCCCCTTCCACCTCCACCGTGTGTTGTGACCATAAAGCAGCACGAGACGTCATCATCAACAACACTGTGGGGAGGGGGTGTGGCCTCGCCACGCCCCCGACACGACGCCAATTTGCATTCGCAATTAAAACGGCACCGCGCACCCTCCAGCTGATTTAGGAGCGCGCACCTACGCCCACCCTCATTCATCCCTCCGGCCGACAATAATACAGCGCGTGAGCCGTGTCGCGTGAAGGTGCCAGCCATAACCAGGGCTGCCAACCAAACAGACACCGCCGGCTGCATCGAGCCGGAGAACGCACACCCAGCGGGCAAAGGGTGGCTCACCTCACCGGGCAGCAGCGGTAAGAGATAAACAAAAATATTTTGCATTCACCAATATCCTTATAACGACTGAACTTAACTTTCGAATTTGTAATATAATCACGATGGATCTCAGCTTAGACCATGCTACATTACACATAAACTCTACACGCAACTTTGATTATTTATTTCTTCTTCAAATAGAGCACGTTAGAATACATGAAAATCGTTAATCTACCACCAATTGAAATTCACCGCTCCAGTAACCGCAACGAAATTCTGTAATTTAATTTACAGTGAAGGTCACAAAGATATTGCTATACAAAAGTTTATGCTTTTTTACAAGAAAAAAAAAAGTAAAACGCAATACTATTGTAGCTTTCTGGCTTTATTACCTGATTGTAAATATAATTAATATTCTTATTGTTATTGAATTTTACCATGAAAGGAAGAACTTGTGTGAGTAGGCCTACTTTATATGCGAAATCACCAATGTTTTTATTTAAATTACTGACATGAAATTTTGTACAAGATCTAAAAAAAATAATTAAAATTAACTACAATAAGTGAGGTTTTCTCCTGTGGGTGCCAGGGTATTTTATTTTCCATCAATTAAAACTCAACAATCTGAATGTTTACTTGTAATTGACATGCATGCTCCCGGCTTTGAGAGTTCTTACCTTGCTGGGCTATGTTATGAACTTAAACAGCGGCTAGCACTGAGACCTTCATTGGCTGGATATAACTGCAGTGGAACTCCAATTATCCGAATCAATTGGGAACGGGCTACATTCGGATAATAAAAAATTCGGATAGTTGGATTTTTTCTGAAAAGGGTCTATTTTAATTAATTACTGTATGTATGTTGAAAATTGCAGGAAAAACAATTTTTAAAGAAAAAGAATATTTAATCAATTAAATTAAAAGGTAACACTTATACATGTTAAGCGCACTTACAAGTGTTGTACATTAGTACAGTATGTACGTACCGTCATTCCTTGGTTAACATCTCGGTCATAGTAAGCTGTTTGACTGTATTCATCCGCTTGACAGTGAGAAGTTGCATGTGGTAATAATCGGGCTGACGCTCAATCCACTTCAACGCAGTTTCAAGGTCGGCAAATGCTTGACTAGCTAATGGTCCTATGTCTGCATCAACTTCGACGTTAAAGTCATCTTCTTCTTTGATACTTTCTTCTATCACATTTTCAATAAGTTCATCATCATTTAGAATTTCATACCCAGGGACTGACTCTCCTAAATATTCAGCACTAACTTCTGAACATCCAGGAAGTTTCAGAAGAATGTTTTTTTGAATTCGTCAAGTGATACGTCATCCCCATCTACTTCTGTCTCTTCCCTTTCTTTTTCTTGAACTACTTTTTCCTTTTTCTCTCTTTCCTTCTCTTCTTCAGTTGATATGCCTTTCTACTTATTCCACGCACGTCTTAATGTGGCTGCCTCAAGCGATTCGGATAGTCGGAGTTAGAATAATCGGAGTTGCCCTGTCTGCTGCGCTGCAGACCAGTGAGGCACAGTTCCTCAGAAGACGCCCTTTGCCTGAGTGCATTTGCTCAAACGAAAGTAACTGGTTGACTAGATTCAGGCAGCAGCATTCCCATTATCAAACAGACAATTCAACAGACTCCAAATCGACCGGCACACAATAGAATTCCTTTCACTCAGTGAACACATGAAAAAAAAATTCCAGAATATGATTCTGCTTATCCCATTGGCTAGCACAACTCTCCCCTTTATTAGGAGCACCACTTCTCACCTCGCTCACCAATTCTAGGAACCATACCGGCTGCATTCCTGAGACCTGCCTCTTACAACCTGTTCACAGCGCCCACATGCCAACTAAAATATCACGCATTTACGAATTAACCTATAGTTTATGAATGTAACTAGCGGTCAACACCTAGATCCGCGCGGGTGAGGCACCTACGTTAGTGACGAAGTTTAACCAGGCATGCCATGATTCCTCGATATCCACGGACCAAAATGGCAGTATATTCGGCTTACAAAATAAACATCGACTAGCCACGCATCAGTGCTAGCAACCACACGGAGCTAAATACACCAAACAGGATATCGGAAACCAGCACTCCCTCACACAATCTGCCACGGAGTTATTGGAAAGATTTACCCACTTTATCTCAGTAGACGTATTTCACGATATCTGACAGCAGGGAAAGTTGTGATCTATGTGACACATGAAAAGTTCTCCTCTTCCGTTTGAGTTCGGTATCAAAAATAAACTTTTCGCATAAGAGGAGTTAAAGAGGAGTGTTTTGACTATTTAATTAATCAGATTTTATTCCACATTTTGAAATCATCTATGTTATGCTTATTTTATTAATTACTTATCAAAAGCATCCCAGCGTCAATAGTAAAGACATCGAAAACGCAAACCACTATAGAACATGTTAACCTCTTTATGTATAATTGCCAGGTACATTATTTCAAAACAATTCGATCACTTCGTAACAAGAATAGTTGTATACTTCAAGAACATATACCTATAAAATGCCAGTGTTGGTCACGAGGTTCTGTCACGCGGTGACGTCACATTATCACACTACGACGACACGCTATGACGTCACGCTATGACCACGTTTTTCACCTTCGCTGCTCAAATTACAATGACCAGAGATATTGGAAGTTATGCGCATTATTTATTAACAGTTTTATTTAGCTGCACACTAATAAAAAAGTATGTATTCCGTAGAAATCGACATATTAATTAATAGTTTCTTTTTCTTAGTTAAAATTCGTTTGATGTAGACTTTCTTATACTCTCTGTATTATTTTATAGGAATCGAAGTAGTTCCTTGATTACCGTGCTTATTTAGTCCTGGACCAGGAATTAAACCAATCTCACGTGCTACAGCATTATGTTTTGGGGTTCCAAATCATTTTAATTTCATCGGTTCCTTAATTCTGACACCATCAATTCATTAGAAGATCCACCTGTATCGCTATGTAGCCGAGGATGGTGGTGAGTGGTTAACGCTCTGGCCTCGCATTCGAGAGGACGCCGGTTCTAATCTTCGTCCTGGCATCCAGATTTGGGTTTTCTATGGTTTCTCCAAATCACTCCAGGCGAATGCCGGGATGCGTAATTCAAAAAGACAATGACCAAATTCCTTCCCGTTCCTTGTTCCCAATCCCATTCCGCCTCTAATGATTTCGGCGTCGACGAGGCGTAAAGCCAAAAGTAAAAAAACCTAAGTAACATAATACAAACAAAGTAATGTAATGTTTGTTTGAAACGTATTGTGTTTCTTGGGGGGGGGGGGGGTATCCTTGAGATATAAGATGGGAATGTTTACCTAGAAGCAATGTGATCTTACCTCACAAAATACTCATTAAGGTTCGCACTACATCACAAATAAACATTACATCCTTTGTATTATGTCAATACTGTTTTCTGACAATGCAATTTTTGTTATTTAATTGTTGCTATGTAAAGTATGGCAGAGTACACGACAAACATAAATCAAACCGCTACACCAAAGATTAGTACCAATATAAATTGCGATATTTACTTTACAGTAAAAATTGACGATAGTACATTGGAAACCCTAGATGGGATACCAGTCAATGTTTCTGCTTAATATCGAGACTAAAACTGAACCGCATGTTGTTTATTCGTTGCGCATTACTTGAAATAAGAGTACGTTTCTTGACTCCATCTGTCGCAATCAATGTTGAAACCTAAACCATACAGCTTCTTCAACTGGTTAGCTGTAAATCAACCAACATGTAATAATTTCGCAGTTTTCATGCAGTCACACTTGTACTATTTTGGCAGAAGCTGACTCGTACCATACAGAACAGGCATATTCTGCAATACAATAATTCAATGCAAGGTCACTGCTAAAAACGTATACTATGAAGCATATAGTATTATCGCTTCCACGTCTGGATTTTATTTTTTTATGTTTTTAACTTAAAGAAACTCTAATGAAAATTGTTTTCTTTTTTTTCCATAAGGCTTTACGCCTCGTCGATATCGAAGTCATTAAAGGCGGGAGGGGAAACTATGGAAAACCCAAACATGGATGCCCGGACGGGAATTCGAACGCGCATTCTCCAGAATGCGAGGCCAGAGCGCTAACCGCTCACCCATCAAGCTCGGTACATGAGAGCTGTGACGTCGATTCTAAGGGGTACGCTCAAGATAGGAAGTGATGGAGGATTTCATCAAATCAGTAGAGAGACTGATCACAGCGGTATTCTCAACACGGACTCTGAGCTGCTGTGTAGTTCGCAACATCCGGTCCCGGCGGATTTGTATTTACATTGTTCTAACAATATTCGTTTTCCCCGCTGCTTCTCCCGCGCTAACACTGGTGTACCAAATATTGCGTTTGCCTTTTGTTTTCATTCTAGTTTTAAAGCATAAACGTGTTTAAGGTAGAACCTTTGTAACATTGCCCGCTAAATTCATCATCATCGTCATCCTCAACAGTTTCCAGCCTCTGGCCGGGTCTGCTTCTTGCTCAAGCCTCTCCATTTGCTTCTTTCCTCCCACCACCTCTCTGTCACCACTTTGTTCCAGTCCTCTCCTCTCTTCCGTACACACTCCTCCACTCCTTTCAGCCATCCATCTCTTGGTCATTTACAATGCATCTTAATTTCGTGTATTGTTCTTGGGAATCTCTGAAACTCTATTCTTTTTACATATACATACCATCGTAGTCTGGTCCTCTCTATAATTTCGTATAAGGGTTCAACTTTTATGGTGCATCTAATCACTTCGTTCCTTATTCTGTCCATTTTAGTAACTCCCATTCCACCTCTTAAAAACTTCTTTCCGCTTGTATGTACCCTGCCGATGTCCTGCTTATTCATTGTCCAGTTTTCAGCAGCATGTGTCATGATAGGCACATAGTATACGTGATAAATTACTCCCTTGTGTCTCTATGCCACATCTTTATTCCATATCTGACTTCTAATGCTCCTTAGAAATGCTTCTGCTTGTTTTCCTCTTTCACTTATCTCGCCATCATTTCCTCCACATTCCTTTAATAAGTTCCCCAAGTACTTTAACCTGCTTACCTTCTTTAGTTGTTCACCTGCCATCACAATTCCCTGGGTTAACCTATTCTTCTTTCTGGTTGTTACTATGTACACATTTCTTTGCATTAAATTTCAGGCCATATTCCTCCACACTGTCTGTCCATACATCCAACTGCCGCTGCAATTCCTCTTCGTCACCTCCCCAGATCATCAGATCGTCTGCAAAAGCCATCACCTTCATGTTTTCCTCTCCCATCCTCACTGCCACCTTCTGCATTGTATCATCCATGATTACAATGAAGAGTAGTAGTGAGAGAGCGCTTCCTTGTTTTAGTAAATTCTTTTGTTTCGGTCAATCTATTCTTCATTCGCCTATTTTCATATAGCCTGGTAAATTAAATTCCACAATTTCGTTACTCTTTTTGGGGTATTAATAATTGACGTAGTAGTTTTATTTACGTCCCGTGTATTCTTACGTACTTTAGTTCAAAAAACTGTAGAAATAAATAACCAAAGTTACATAGTAATAGAAGATATTAACCGAATCCAAATGGTGGAGTGTTTATCTGTATTGAAGCGTGATCTCGTAAAGAAATTATCACCTGAGATGCATAGTGATCTGGAGCGACTATCTCATCCCGGTACGAACGAATTACAATTTCTTACTCCGTTCCCCGGGCAAGTAGAGCCAGAAGATATACCGCAGATTTTAACCCAGACAATAAGTTTTCAAACTGTTAATCGGCCATAAACATTGGTTCTGCAGGTTCTGCGCGATGCCTTGACAAAGAGACAGACAGACGCAGCACACTAACAGATTTATAATAGTACTAGCTTTTAAGCCCCTCAAACCGTAATGGTTGAACGCAAAGTTCTGAGAACTAATATCTTCGAGTTCAATATACCAGTCACACACAGTATAACGCAAACATCTACACTGATCAGCCACAGCATTATGACTACCTACCTAATAGCCGGTATGTCCGCCTTTGGCAAGGATAACAGCGGTGACGCGTGTTAACATGGAAGCAATCAGGCTTTGGTAGGTCGCTGGAGGGAGTTGGCACCACATCTGCACGCACAAGTCAGCTAATTCCAGTAAATTCACGGTAGGGGGTGATGAGCTCTGACGCCACGTTCAGTCACATCCCAGATGTGTTCGATCGGGTTCAGATCTGGTGAATTTGGGGGGCCAGCAAATCAACTGCAACTCGCCACTGTGTTCCTCGAACCACTCCATCACACTCCTGGCCTTGTGACATGGCGCATTATCTCGATGAAAAATGCCACTGGGTAGTCGTGAAGTGAAGTATATGGTCTGCAACCAGCGTGCGATACTTATTGGCCGTCATGGTGCCTTGCACGAGCTCCACTGGACCCATGGATGCCCTCGTGAATGTTCCCCAGAGCATAATTGAGCCGCCGCCAGCTTTTCACTGCCCCGCAGTACAGGTGTCAAGAAGCTGTTCCCCTGGAAAACGACGGATTCATACCCTCCCATTGGCATGATAAAGAAGGTATAGGGATTTATCAGAGCATGCAACTTTCTGCCACTGCGTCAACGTCCAGTGACGATGGTCACATGCCCATTTCAGTCGTAGTTGACGATGACGTTGTGTTAACAGTGTATGTTCAGACACACTTGTATTCTGCCCAGCATTAAAGTCTGATGTTGGTTCCGCCACAGTTCGCCGCCTGTCCTGCTTTATCAGTCTGCCGAGCCTACGACGTCCGACAGCTGTAATGAAAACGTGGTCGCCCAACCCCTCGACGTGGTTACACCTTGGCTTCGCCACTTGTCCAATATACTCACCACAAACTCAGTGAACACCCGACAATTTATGCAGTTTCAGAAATGCTCGTGCTGAACCTCCGGGCCATCACAATCTGACCTCGGTCAATAGATCGCGTGCCTTTACCATTCTAAACATGGATAGTACGCTCACTGATACTACATGCACCGTGCGTGTGTCTGACTAGCAGTCATTCTTCGTCAGATGACGCAGCTATCGTCTGGACGGTTTTATATCGATAGTAGGTAGGTGATCATAATGTTCTAGCTGATGAGCCCGCCAAAAGTAACGGGTTGCTCCCAGTTGCTTCACTAAATACAATTCCTATTGAGTACCAATCAATACCTTAAAAATGATGTAGCACTGTACATTTTTTTTTTAGTTTACTGTAACAGTGATATCTATGGACGGGGAGTATAAGAAAACATCTTCACCAACTGTATATAAATAAACAAAAATAAACTAATAATATGTTCAATTAAACACCATACGCATTTTTCTTCTTATTCTACCAATTAATTTATTCGTGATTGCTTGGATAAATTCAATTGTTATTAAGTGAGGCCCGTAGCCAGTTTTTTCAGTAATATCTCTGGCCACTATTAGTCCGATAACGAAGGTCGGGTGCGTTACGTCAGTGATCCAGACACAATAACACTGTCATAATGTAACAGCCCTTATACCTGAATTTTGAATAATATTGTACTGTGTGAAATATTTGTAGTGAGCCAAAGTTTGCTTGAAAGTGATTTGATATGTTGGTTTTGTAATTTCTTGTAAATAAGTGTATATAGACTTTGTTTTAGGTAAGAAAATTATTTAAAGACCATTTAATATGTTTAAGAACCAAATGATGCAAGAGAATTTATTAAAAGTTTGTAATTCCATGTATAAATGTAAGTTAAGATGTCTACAGGACAATTTTCCACCATTTGAAAGGATTTCTGTAAATAATTTTGTATTTAAGTATCTACAATTACCATTTTTGATCACTTTGTAATGTTATTAATTAATTTTGTATCAATTCCGATTGTTTTTAATATGTTTGATTGTTTGAGTGATTGTTAATGATCGAGAAATATCGGGCGGATGCCTTTGAAGAATTCTCGTAATTTCGATAGACTCTATATAAACAGATCGCCTGGACAGAGAGTTTAGTTTTGCATTAAGTATTAATTCAGTGTTACAGAGACATTCATGCAAGTTTTCATTCAGTAAGTCAGTATTGCATCTTTGGATTGTAACAAATATGCTTGTGAATGTCGCTGACTTGTTGATTGGATCAAAATAAACGAGCATCAACATTCATTGTTTTTTTTGGTGGACTTTATTAATTAATTAATGCAGTAATAAAACCACCCAAAGAACCTTAACATGGCGACCGTGACAGGACGAGAAGTTCTTAAACATCTGTGGGATGTTTATCTTCTAAAAAGAATCTGCAGAAATTGCGACGGATTATCGGCGATTTAAGCGAAATAACCTGCGAGGAAATTTCGACCGGCTACGACACGGATTTGACGCCGAGTGGATCTTCTTCGGCCTAAGGCGGAGAATTTTCATCGGGAATCGGCTGTAATCTTCCGACGTTGAGTGGATTTCCTTCGGCCTCAAAATCGTCTTCCTACAGTGAATTGTGAAAAGTGTGGTTAAGTGTTTGAAGTCAGTGTGGTGCTTAATGATAAATGAAGTGCTTCTAAGTGAAATTTAATGTGATACAAAAGTGAGGAATAACTGTAAGTACGGCATTGAATATTCAAGTGATTTATTTTGCATGTTATATTGTGACAGATTGGAAAGATTTTAATTTTACTTAATTTTGTTTTTTATATTGATTTGGCTGATTACTAAAAATGGCAGATAATCAGAACCTGCAAGCTTTTCTAGAGTCATTTGTAACCAATTTTAATGCAAAATTGTCTGAACTTGATGGTAAACTTGATAGTAAATTTTCTGAATTTAGGAATGAGTTAAAAAGTGATAATGATAGCAAATTTTCTGAATTTAGAACTGAGTTAAATCTTGACAACAAATTTTCTGAAATTAAGTCTCAGTTTTCCGAAATTTATGGCAAATTTGATAATAAATTTTCCAAATTTGATAGCAAATTTTCTGAAATTAATTCTCAGTTTGCTGTAATCAATGATCAGTTTTCTCAACTGCAACAAAACAATGATAAAACATTCTCTGATTTGACTAAATGTTTTGATGTTAAAATCGCAGAGCAATTTCAGGGTTTTAGCTCTCAATTCAAGGAAGATACTAACAATTTAGATTCAAAATTGGGGAAGGTAGTAACAGAATGTAAAGAGAAATTTGAAAAGGTTACAAAATTTTGTGAACAGAATAAGGCTGAATGTGAAAATTTAATTTATAAAGAAGTCAGTGAAAATTGTGATAAGATGAGGGAGGAATATGTTGCTTTATTCCAAACTAATGATGTTAAAGCTACTGAGTTGAGACAGGAAGTGGTTGGTTTAGGGAAAAATATTAATACATTGGTAAATCATCAGGAACAACTTACCCAGGGATTGGAGACAACCCAATCTAACGTTAATCAGTTAGAGAAAAGGGTTACTGGGTTGCAGATTCAATTAAGTCAGGTTCCCTTAACAGGTAGTCCAAATTTCAGTGTCGATGTAAAAGAAGAATTTGAATTCTATGATGATAGTGGGAGGCTTCACCCTATTGAATTTATAGATAATTTTGAAAGGTCAGACTACTTTAATTTGTTACCCGATAGTAAGAAAATTGCACTTGTGGGTAAACATCTAAAATCTTATGCTAGGGCATGGGGTGATAGACAAGCTAGGGAAGTGACTGACTACAAGCTGTTTAAAGAAAACTTTTTGAAACATTTTTGGTCGACAAGCAGGCAGATTCAAGAAAAGAGAGAGTTGATGACTGGTAGACCATATAAACCTGGTAGGGAAACTCAACATGACTTTTTTCATAAATGTTGGATCCGTTGTAAGTATTTAGACCATCCTTATGGAGAGGAGGAATTTATTGATTTGATAGGAGCTAGGCTACCTTAGCAAACAAGAAATTTAATTGCCACTTTGGATGTAGTAAATGTGGATAGAGTTTCTGAATTGTTGAGATGCTTGGATGCCCAGGAGTCATTCAATGAACAACATTACCACCATCAACACCATAGGAGGGGCAGCAGGAGTCCCCCTAGAAGGGGTAATGGGTCAAGGGATGGTAGATCGAGGGGACGGGATCGTGATAATTACGCAAGAAGGCATGATAATGGGGAAGTGAGAGAACAGAACCCTCAATCTGAAAGGGAAAGGCAGCATGGGGGGCAGACAAACTAAAGACCACCCCTGTGATGGGCCCCACAGTGGTGGACAAGAATGTGGGTCCAGGTACCAACTGCTATAGAGTTAATACCATTTTTATGAATAATCCCCGAGAAGATTTATTGGAAGAGGTGGGGGTAGCAGCAAGTGAATTTCAGAATAAGGTTATGATAGATGTAATTAATGAGGTTGATGATGTAAAGGTTGGTAATAAGATAAAGCGGGAAGGGGACCACCATAGTGCCTTATCACTAGAATCAGTGTGCGAAAGTAATAATTTTCATGTAGAAGATTTTCAAAATGGTCACTGCTTAATTACAAAAAGGGGTGCAGAATTTATAGTGCATACTACAGTGTGGCTATCAGAAACTTGTAAGGTCCAGAATGGCCTAGTTGGGACTATGTGTGCTAGGATAGGTGGTAATGAAGTTTGTAGAAGTGCTGAAATCGAGGAGTTTCTCAAATATCTTGAAGATGAAGGTGATACAGTGGTGTGGATAGGAGACCCAGATGAGGAGGAGAATTGTAAGTCAAAGTATTTGTCTTCTGAGGAGAGAGTGGTTGAAAAGCCTTATGTACCAATCCCTAAGTTGGAAAAATGTCCTAATTTTGACCTAGCTGATACGTTATTTAGCTCTGTATTTGGTGTAGATAATGATAATGAAGAAATGGGTGGGAGTAAGGATTTATCTGAACCAGTTTCTTATCTGGAAAATTGTACAGAATGTGACTTGGATGACACTATGTTTTGTACCCTCTTTGATGTGGAAGCTGATAGTGAAGTAGTAGTTGCTGAGAAAAATAATTATTTGGTGGATGAAGTCAGTAAGCCAGATGTTAAAACAGTTTTAGGTACTGATTCATATAATTTGGTAAGTTTAAGTAGCAATCAGATGATGAAGAGTGGGGTTGGGAGTAATGATGGACTAAACTGTAGTAGTGAGAATAATAAATTTGTATTACCAGTTCAGTCAACAGCATTGCTTTTAAGTGACAATCAATTTGCTAGAACAGAACCATTGTATGTCTCAGCTGTTGCGTGGTTGTACCAAAGTCTGTTGTCTGAGATGATTGGAAGTTTGTGTTTCTGTATGTATATAATGAAGCTTTGTGAAAATAGAAATGTAATATTAAATGTGTATACAAAAGTTGAAGAAAACTGGAAGGTTAGGAAAAAGTAACTTACATGGTTCTGGGTTTCTAGGGAAATCCTGAAACCCACTTATGAGAATTAATTGAAATGCATGGTTTGGGGAGGGGTCCCTACATGTAAATGTCTAATTTGTAAATAAGTATGTCAATTGATGCATGTAAATAGTTTGTGTGAGTACTTATGCTCAGATACAGATGTAAGCATTTCAATGTATAATTTGTGCCAGTTTTGTGTAGAGACTTTTGGTATTTTCATGATGATGTGACTTTCTACATTTTGGTGACAAATTATCAGCTGTAAAATGTAAACAGACTTTTGTAATTAACAAGCAGACATCAAGTGTGTAATTTGGAGTGAAAAAATTGTAACTTAAGGTGATGGCATTGAACGTTTGTTGTGTAAAAACAGTAAATGATAAAATGATTGGACCTGAGAAAAGACAATTATTGTAAACAAAATCAGTGTCATGGACTATGTGCAGATGTTGTATGAAGAATTGTATTTGTTCATTGTAAAAGTCATTATGGTTGATTGATTGTAATCTGTTCGTGTCTGCATTATGTGTACATTCAACCTGCTTAGATTCGTGACGGATTCAATCAATTTTATCTGTGTAAAATTAAGTGAATCCTGGGGAGGGGTTGTAACAGCCCTTATACCTGAATTTTGAATAATATTGTACTGTGTGAAATATTTGTAGTGAGCCAAAGTTTGCTTGAAAGTGATTTGATATGTTGGTTTTGTAATTTCTTGTAAATAAGTGTATATAGACTTTGTTTTAGGTAAGAAAATTATTTAAAGACCATTTAATATGTTTAAGAACCAAATGATGCAAGAGAATTTATTAAAAGTTTGTAATTCCATGTATAAATGTAAGTTACGATGTCTACAGGACAATTTTCCACCATTTGAAAGGATTTCTGTAAATAATTTTGTATTTAAGTATCTATAATTACCATTTTTGATCACTTTGTAATGTTATTAATTAATTTTGTATCAATTCCGATTGTTTTTAATATGTTTGATTGTTTGAGTGATTGTTAATGATCGAGAAATATCGGGCGGATGCCTTTGAAGAATTCTCGTAATTTCGATAGACTCTATATAAACAGATCGCCTGGACAGAGAGTTTAGTTTTGCATTAAGTATTAATTCAGTGTTACAGAGACATTCATGCAAGTTTTCATTCAGTAAGTCAGTATTGCATCTTTGGATTGTAACAACTATGCTTGTGAATGTCGCTGACTTGTTGATTGGATCAAAATAAACGAGCATCAACATTCATTGTTTTTTTTGGTGGACTTTATTAATTAATTAATGCAGTAATAAAACCACCCAAAGAACCTTAACAATAATGATTAGCGTTCAATTGAGTGGTGTATTGTCTCCTAGCCCTCATCGCTCTGCATAGCATGTTTGTAGAGGACTGGGTCACTTAATCATTTTCTTGCCCACTTTATTGTTTGGGTGTGCAGTGATGGTTGATTTTAGGCACTGAATATTATCTGCCTATTTCAGTTCAGTCGATACCATTGTATAATTTGCGAACGTCACCCTCTCCCCTTGCTCCGTCCTTGTAATGTTTAAGATTCTACCTCGCCTGGATTGTTCAAGCTGCCATCTGTGACGTTTGTTTAATTGGCTTGATCTCATTAAGTGTCTGATTCCTATCTCGCCCTTTCTATTCGCTGCAGATATGTCCCCTTCTTGTTTCGCTATTCCGTTTTAAATGCTATTCTTTGTAGTAATCAGTCCTTAATCTGCCTTATTAACCTTTTTCGGAAATTAAAACGAAACCCTGTAATGAGGAACCTCGAGTACAGCTTTTATTTCACGGTAATCCCGTTGACGAAGACAATCAGGTTACTACTTCCTGTAATTCGCTCCTTATCTCTAAGACCCTGCGCAACAAACAGATTAAAAACTCAAAATGCTGGTTTTCTTAAAGGCTTAAACGAGACACAGTTTCTCCACTGACAATGCTTCAAAGAAGCTGCAACGAACGAAATAAGCTTAAAATATTTCCAAGAAATCGGACGTGGTTAGAATCTGCATCAGCTCACGTCTCCGCAATTATTATAATACTTCGTTCGCATCGACTGTTACTGTAAGGACGTCTGTCTTGGATTGATTGTGTCACAGGCTACATATCACCTCGAAGGAAAAATAAATAAATCGAACTTCTTTCGTCAGAATAATACAATGCCGAAATAGATATAAACATTTCGATTGCGATGATTAACTTATCGTCAAATCGATAGCAGCTCGTGGCCACCTTTATTTTGATATCCTCTTCAGTCCCGAGCTCATAATAAAAGTGCAAGAGAACTACTATCGTGTTATTTACTTTGTTTTAATGCTAGTTAATAATGAATGACCATAAAAATGTTTGAAAAAATAATTAATTTTTTATGTATGGTATATATATGATACCTCGGGAGTCAAACAGGAAAATTATACACACAACTTTACTGCTTCATGTTACTTTATTTCACGGACAATATATATGTCTTTACCTTTATTTCGACGAGCCATGTTGTACAGCTGCAGGATCCCAAGTTTCAAATCAGGGCTGCCAAAAGCAGAAGATCGAACATATGAGCTGTGTGAAACGCGATGTATATTGTAGATGATACGATAGACCAGAAAAGGTTCAACTGTGCAGTGGCTCAAGAAAAAAATAATTCCTGGAGGAATTATATATGATACCTCGTGACTGAAGAGGATATATTAGCTTTCCGATGTCACGTATTGTAAAAAAAAAACATATTCTATTTGTGGCATCATGTTTGTACATTGTCTGAAACCCAAACGAAATTCTTCTGTAGTTTCTTAAAGAATCGCGTTCAAAGAAACATTGATACTAATTTTCTAGCACAGTTAACTTAATTTCTCAACGTTTTGACGTCGTTTAATAATTGAACATACTATATTTTACTCATTGGACTGTAGAGCATACATTTTGTGTTAATGTGGCTAGAAAATACTAATTAGTAGAAAGTTTTACCTTAAATTTCTCATTTTTTCTATCTTCACATCAAAATGAAATGTATCTCATTTTACTATAAAAAAACTTAAAAAAAGGAATGGAAGAAATGCTTAAGATATCAACACCATCCAATTCATCAGGATTGAACACCCAATAGCTCCGAATAGACTAAAATCTAAATTTTCATCATGGAAATTTGGTCAAGAGCTGGTCCAAAATAATTTCAACATAGGCGAAGCATGGTGCGCTGAGTGGAAAATTTCCAACCCAGACAAACAGGCGATATTCCAAGACCCTACACGACAGCCTCCTGGATTCAACTTTCCTAGGAAAACCTGTACGGCACTGAACCGAGTGAGAACAGGCCACGGTAGATGCAACTACTGGATGTACAAGTGGGGAATGACAGGGATCCTTTCTCGTGACTGCGTTAACTACGAGCAAACCATTCAACACATCGCCATGGAATGCCATCCTAGGAGATTCAGTGGTACAATGCATCATACTCACGAAGCAACCACAGAAGCAATTGAATGGCTGCAATCGTTGTACATCAGTCTGTAGTAGTAGTTATATTTATTGTAATTTAATGTAGTTACTGTTTTTGTATTTCTTCTGCCATACGAAATAAATAAACAACTCTCATTTTACTACACGTTCCAGGAGCTGAACATTTTTCGAAACCCCATGAAAATGTGAGTAGCAGTTTTTGCGTGAATCGCGCTCATCCAAAGATACGTATGGACAGACAGACAAGTTTCGCTAAATGAGTTTCGGCTGTGACGGAGCAGCGGAAATTTCAGACAAAATATCAAACAGCGCCGCCTACAGACAAACCCATCCGTGCGTGGTACTCGAAGTTCAACACCGCGGGTGAACGGTTAACGCTCTGGCCTCGCATTCGGAAGGTCGTGGGGTCACGGACCCATTTAGGCATTGGCTGCCTACGCTGTCGCCTAGGGAACCGCACCACAAGGAGGCCTGCACCTAGTGTTGCAAATTAAAAAAAAAAATGTTTTATTTTTCAGATTTGTGAAAAAAACATGAAAAAAAACCTAGCACCCTGTTTTTTTTTCTAAATTTGTTTTTTTTTTTCAGAAAACAATATATTTGGTAAATTATAATTTTATTTACGGAACTTACATTTTACATGTGTGTTTTAAATCTTACTAAATCATATACTGTCTCACATAGTGATTCATAAATGTATCTATATAGGTAACATAATTTGTTATCCATCCTCTTGGCCAGTACCACATTCACTAGCATCAGTAATACCAACACAAGTGCGGTCGGAGTCGGAATTTTCTGTTTCTTCTTCTGTCTCCTCTAGATCCATAACTTCAGAAGTAGTTACATTTTCTATTACTGGTTGTATTGTACACAAAAGATTTTGAGATTGAAATTTTAAATTTTGAGCAAAGTACGCACTGTGCATAAAGACTGCGCCGATAGTTCCATATTACGGTCTTTTAAGTTTGAATTTAAATCTATTGTCATACAAAATAGGAGCTTTATTTCTTTTCAATCGTTGGTTTATTCCAACGGTTGCAAGGAAATGATTCATAATAACTGACAATTTAATGACTCAGTATCAATATACGCTGCGAGTTTAACGAGTATACGAATATAAGGAAAGAACAATAAGTAATAAAAAGAGGCAAAAAAACGTTGATAAATTTAAAATTCCTAATTTATTGAAAAGATCCGTAGGTCTATAGATAAATTTGTAGAGCCGGCAGCACTAGTTCAAATAGTGAGTATCAATCCAAACAACGGGGATTCCTTCTCGTGCAACCAAGCCTATTCGGGAAATCCCTGTTCGTAAAGAATACTTCAGTCAATGTTGCCAATATTATTGTAATTTTTTTTTCTGCTGAACCAGAAAAATATGGTAGATTTAAAAATTAAGATAACTACTTAGTATAAACTCTAAATCAGCCAATTAAACGATAAATGCCTTACAAATATGAAATTTATTGGTTATATAAAAAAACATGTCCCAAAAAAACATGTTTTTCAGGGTTTTTTTCATGTTTTTTTCCAAGTCAGAAAAAAACGTTTTTTTACAACTCTACCTGCACCACATGCAAAAAATTAAAATAAATATTAAAATATATTAGTCACTGTCTTCCTGTTGACGTGTGTGAGTAATCAATATTGTGTTTAAACTTTCTCTGTCGCGTGCTTTGTTGATCTTAATCTTCTTTTATCGTTTGTTTTATCTTAATATGTAGGTCTACTCTTCATTTTGCTATCAAAATGTTTGAGTTTGTAATCCGTCGAGGATTTGCTGAAGGTTTCTGGTTGCAACAACACAACTACACTAAGCATCAGTCAAAAAATTGAACGTGCGAGCATCACTTGCTAACATCGATCACTTCAGTCTGTAACATATACGCTAAGACTAGTTTTTAAGTATTACTTTTAAGTGACAATAATCTTTGGTCAGCGGGCGCGGCCAAAGAAAATTATATATAGTAAGAGAGAGATGTGTGTGATCGCTGAGAATAAAGAGAGCACGTACTGTATTAAGATTGCGTGAGGTTATTATTATCTTGGTTTTGAATAAACGTTTCATGTTGATGGTGTATATGTGTGGTTTTCCTTGTTTATTCAACATCATATTCAACTAAATGCCTTACATTAATATGCACAGCTGCCAAAACAAATAAAAGGCATCATCGGCAGGTTATAACCTGGCTTTCCTGGTGAGGTTGAAAAGAAAATAGCCGGGTTATAAGTTTCGGAAATTCTACAGAAAGCACGTTTCGAAATTTCGATTCTTCAGTAAGTTATCGTCCAAAATTTTTATTATCATTACATTATTCAATATTTTGCATTAAAAATTTATTATTTTAATAACTAATAGCTATTTCCCATTATATACACTCCTGGAAATTGAAATAAGAACACCCGGAATTCATTGTCCCTGGAATGGGAAACTTTATATACACATTCCTGGGGTCAGATACAACACATGATCACACAGACAGAACCATAGGCACATAGACACAGGCAACGGAGCATGCACAATGTCGGCACTTGTACCGTGTATATCCTCCTTTCGCAGCAATGCAGGCTGCAATTCTCCCATGGAGACGATCGTAGAGGTGCTGGATGTAGTCCTGTGGAACGGCATGCCAAGCCATTTCCACCTGGCGCCTCAGCTGGACCAGCGTTCGTGCTGGACGTGCAGACCGCGTGAGACGACGTTTCATCCAGTCCCAAACATGCTCAATGGGGGACAGATCCGGAGATCACGTTTGGTGGCACGGGATACATGTGGACGTGCATTGTCCTGTTGGAACAGCATGTTCCCTTGCCGGTCTAGGAATGGTAGAACGATGGGTTCGATGACGGTTTGAATGTACCGTGCACTGTTCAGTGTCCCCTCGACGATCACCTGAGGTATACGGCCAGTGTAGGAGATCGCTCCCCACACCATGATGCCGGGTGTTGGCCCTGTGTGCCTCGGTCGTATGCAGTCCTGATTGTGGCGCTCACCTGCACGGCGCCAAACACGCATACGACCATCATTGGCACCAAAGCAGAAGCGACTCTCATCACTGAAGACGACACGTCTCCATTCGTCCCTCCATACACGCCTGTCGCGACACCACTGGAGGTGGGCTGCACGATGTTGGGGCGTGAGCGGAAGACGTCCTAACGGTGCGCGGGACCGTAGCCCAGCTTCATGGAGACGGTTGCAAATGGTCCTCTCTGATACCCCAGGAGCAACAGTGTCCCTAATTTGCCGGGAAGTGGCGGTGCGGTCCCCTACGGCACTGCGTAGGATGCGACGGTCTTGGCGTGCGTCCGTGCGTTGCTGCTGTCGGGACCCAGGTCGACGGGCACGTGCACCTTCCGCCGACCACTGGCGACAACATCGATTTACTGTGGAGACCTCGCGCCCCACATGTTGAGCAATTCGGCGGTACGTCCACCCGGCCTCCCGCATGCCCACTATACGCCCTCGCTCAAAGTCCGTCAACTGCACATACGGTTCACGTACACGCTGTCGCGGCATGCTACCAGTGTTAAAGACTGAGATGGAGCTCCGTATGCCACGGCAAACTGGCTGACACTGACTGCGGCGGTGCCCAACCGCTGCGCAGCTAGCGCCTTTCGACGGCCAACACTGCTGTTCCTGGTGTGTCCGCTGTGCCGTGCGTTTGATCATTGCTCGTAGAGCCCTCTCGTAGTGCCCGGAGCAAGTATGGTGGGTCTTACAGACCGGCGTCAATGTGTTCTTATTTCAATTTCCAGGAGTGTATATACAAAGGGATAGCGAAATGAACTACCACTTACCTTAGATGATGGTATCATGGGGTGAACACATAAATAAGCACAAAACAGGAAAAGCAATGAATATTTCGATACTTGGCTCTTCGTCAACATGAGAAAGTCAAGGAGGGATGGTGGAGTAGGAGACCGTTTCACAGAATATATATATATTACCTATTATATATATATATATATATATATATATATATATATATATATATATATGGCCCTCCACCACAGGTATAGCCTAGGGGCCTACAGATCCTAAATGCGGCCCTGTCGTGTTTTTATATCCCCAACCCGGGCATAATGATTTGGGTTTTCCATGGTTTCCGTACTCCAGGCAAATGCGGGGATGCTTCATTAAAAAGGCTATGTTCTAATTCTTTCTCGTTCCTTGCCACAGTCTTCTCCCTCCTCTAATGACCTTGGCGTCGACGACGCGTTAACAAAAAATCATTTCAAGGGAACTGGCTGCCTGAGCACTGCAACACGGACAGCACCGTCTCACCTGAACGTGGAGAGACTGTGTGTCCATAGATGTTGACGTTACTACTGAATCTCTCATAGGCAGTGCACAATAGATGCCTGAAATCCCATAGTCTTGTGAATCAGCCTGCGTTTGGGGTGGCTATTGGACAGTTGGTCGTCTGCTGTTCAACCCTGCATTGCTCACATGTCTCGTGAGTCTATAAATATCTAGCTTAAAATCAGAGATATATCTACGTGAACCGTGAACGGAGCAAGAGGTTATCAGCTGGTCGTAATATCAACAGAAACATGCCGCAGATTCTCAATACAATCCCGACCAGAGATAGTACACACCATCAAAGATGAAAATATCCGATATTACTAGAAGGCTTTAGGTTTGATAGTGGATGTGCCTCTGTTGTTTCTCATATGCATTAATGATTTGTGCGACATAATAAGGGGGAAGAAAAGACTATTTGCCGATGATGCTATTATTTATCGTGAATCAAAACCCAGGACGACTGCTCTTTGTTAGCAGACGATATTATGAAAATAATTGCGTGGCGTAAAGATTGGAAGTTGGAGTTAAACGCTAAAAAGTGGCAAGCCATGCATATAAGTACAATGGTAACATCATTGAGCTCTGAATATACAATCAATGACTGTCCTTAAAAGGGTAGATTTCGCTAAATACCTAGGAGTAACAATTCGTAATAACTTGTCGTGGAATGATCATATCGAGATGGTAATTGGGAGAACAGATCGTATGTTCCGATTTCTAGGTCGTAATTTAAAACAGTGCACACCGGAAGTTAAATCGATTTTATACAAGTCACTAGTGCGTCCTTACTTAGAATATTGTTGTTCTGTATGGGGTCGCTATCAAAACGGTGTAATGGAGGATTTGGAGAAGGTCCAAAGAAGAGCCTCCCGATTCGTGACAGGTACATATAGTTGGAGGGAAAGCGTGAGTGCGATGTTAAAAGAGTTAGGTTGGGAAGACTTGGAACACCGAAGATGTTGTTCTCAACAGAAACTCATTGAAAAATTCACCACTGACCTATTTCGGAGTGACAGAAAACAATTATTACTACCAGCAACATTCATATCTCGGAATGACCGAGAAAATTAGATAAGAGAATGAAATGAGATCCTCTCGGGTGTCCAGCCGGATGGTGTGTACAAACGCGACGTTTCAACCGCTAGTCTGCTCTCTTCATCAGATTTTACGTGTCTTCTTGCTGTCGCGAGCTGAATGTCACCACCTAGACGATAGAGACAAGAAAAATCAGGGCCAAAACAGATTTATATCTGTACTCAGTTTTTCCAAGAGCGATTAGGGAATGGAATAGGAAGGATTTACTGATCGAATAAACTTAAAATTCGTTGGGAGTAGCTCTCGATAAATCACTTTGGCCATCCTCATCTGAGTTTTCCTCGATTTTCCCCGATTGCTCCAGGGCTCCGGGCAAAAGCCGGGATGGTTCCTAAAAGTAGCCCATGGGCGTCTCCTGCATATCCCGTATATCCCTTCCTATGCAGAAATGGTTTCAAATTAGAATTGGTGTAATGCACCCCCCGACAACACACTTTAGTGAATCGCGGAGTAATAATAACAGTGATAATAATAACAGTGAACCCATCTTAGCTTTCCCAAAAAGAACCTCTACATACCATACCTCGTTTTTGCGGGTGATTTGGCGACACTGGCAGAAGATGAAGAGACTGACATCAAACAGCTTGAGACACTCAAAGAATGTGCAGAATGAGTAGGGTTACAAAACTCATTCGAGAAAACTTAATTCATATGTTCAAAGACAGAAATAGCAAGTTTGAGAACAAAATAGGGTAAAATTAACAGGGTCCCATACCTTAAATACCTCGGAGAATGCATAGAAACAACAGGCCTTGAGAAAATCTCGCAGCAAAATCGCCTCCAAAAAGTAAAAAAACCATTAGGGTTAGCCCAAAATCTCTAAAACAAAAAATCTGGGTCAAGACAGCCAAAATTCGGCAATACAACACAGTCATAAAACCAACAGTCCTCTATTCAAGTGAAACGTTAACACTTAACAGAAAAGATGACCTTGAAGAAATAAAAAAAAATAGAGAAAATAATCATTAGAAAATTTGTAGGAGCAAGACTCACTGAAGATGGTTACAGACTACAATCCATTAAAACAACAGAAAAGTTTTCAAACATCGAAATTTACATCAAAAAAGGCAAATGAAATTCTTTGGTCACCTTAAGAGGTTACCAAAAAATCGATTGACAAAAAAGATAATAGATTATGTAGTTTCAAATAAAAATCCAACACCTTGGCTGATTGAAATTCGGAAGGACCTTAAAAGTGCAAACATAGGAGCAACGGACATCTTAGAAGAGACACCTTCAGACACAAAGCAGACAAATGGGAAGTTATATCTGAGCAGCCAAAACAAAAGCAATACAGACCAAAGCGGTCGGAAGAATGCAAAGAAACTTTCTCGCAAAGAACGAAAGCCTATTGGAACAATAAGAACTCAAAGAAAACTTGATTGGGTCATTTGCTTAACGTCTTCCATTTATTGGGAGAATTCGCCAATAATATAATAATAACAGTGAATTTAAAATGGAGACTGAGGGAAATAGTAGAAAGTATCTGTTATAAACTAACTTTAGGTTGGCAACTGTAAAATTTACCAGCAGCTTGTGTTTTACGTTTCCAACATTGGTATTACGATCAGGATCGTATGCTTTACTTTCGGCGAGGGAGTCTACGGAACTACCTGAGGAGGGACACGGACACCTGATGACGTCACACAGCTACGGGTGTCGCGTTCTTCTAATTAAACTCGAATTAATTGCAGCGCATGTTCAAAGGCGCCGCCCCGAGTCCGAAACGGGCCAATAAGGAAACCGATACTCCATGACTTCAAACACCGTCTCCAATTCCCTCCTCCACCGTGACGTCACAGCTCAGGCTAGGTTTCAGCCAGCAGACTCGCCGGTTCAATTCTTATTATGGTTTTGCAACTCCTCACCCGATTGTTACTCTTCTCGCTTATACGTTCTAAGCTTTAATTGCTAGCAACAGTTCCACTTTTGAAGTCAATACTCATATCTGAAGTTTTATAGGTAACAAAAGTTCCAAAATAATGAAGTCCTGTAACACCTTCAGAAAGTATGTAGCCAAACTAACCCCTTTCAATAGTATAGTTCTCTGATGAAAGTACTGGGTAGTTTTACGGAATAAAAAGTTATTTGTCTAGCAACGAATACTATTGGTGGGGTAACTTATAATGAGAACAATATAATATTAATAACTCAGTCAGAAACCGACTAAATATCTCATGTTTGGCCTTCGCTGATGATCTGGCTATCCTGTCAGAAAGTGAACAACAAGCCATCAAACAAACAGAATCCCTCAAAGAATTAGCAGAAAAAATTGGACTAAAAATCTCCTTTGAGAAAACTGTTTTTTCTTGGCACACAAACTGAACATAAAACACTGGACACAAAATATGGAAAAATCAACAGAGTCACCTGAGTTTAAATACTTAGGCGAAATTATCAGTCCAACAGGACTCGAAAAGAAGGCACAACAAAATGAAAAAGGCTTTCGGACAGACCTGCAACGTCTACAACAAAAAGAACATAGGAATTCAATCAAAAATTAGACACTACACTACATTTATTAAATCCAACGCTCTCTACGCCACAGAAACACTCATACTAAACTCTAAGAGGATATCGGGAACATCCAAAAAGAAGAACGAAGAATAATCAGGAAAATTATTGGACCAACCAAAACAGAAGAAGGCTACAGACTAAAGTCAAACAAAACAGTAGAGTCCCACTCAAACATAGCCAACGACATCAAAAAACGCACACTAAAATTCTACGGTGATGTCTACAGGATGCCACATCACAGATTAACTAAGCAGGAATTCAAACTCATGCAACCATTAAAAATGCCTAACAGTTGGTTCGACCAAGTAAGACAAGACTTGGAAAAACCTAAAATCATGAGTTCAGAAATTCTAGATCGCAAAATCTTCAGACAAAAACTACACGACTGGATAGTCATTGCCAGAAACCAAAGCCAAGAATACCGGCACAACATGGACAGAAGAGAGAAAACTTGCCTTCAGCAAAGGGATGTGAGAATACTGGAATGGCAAAAGAAACTCAGACAGAAAATGACTGTTTTGCGTGATCTGTAGAAGTCCATGCGCATAAAATAAATAAATAATTCATAAAGTTGTGATGGAGCTCCCGCTCCGGTGGCAACCTCCCTACACCCCCTCCCTTTCCCCTTCCAACCCATTTTTGCCCTCTAATTTTTACTTTAAATTCTTTCAGTGTTTCCGCTAAGTTATTAATCACTTCTCTTGGCAATTTATTCCATTCCCTCACTCCTTTCCATATGAAAGAAAATTTCCCCAAACCGTTATGCCTGAAATCAAGTGCCAGCCATACCCTTGGAAGCACCTCTCTTAATTTTCCCACCAATATCATTCCATGATTCATCACCAGTATAGGCTTTGTACACTCCCATGACTCTATTCACCCTCCTTCTATTCTCCAATGAATCCCACTCCAGCTCCTTTATCATATTAGTTACCGATTGTGTTTTGCGGTAATTTCCAAAGACAAACCTGGTAGCCCTCCTCTGCACCCCCTCCAACTCCTGTATTTGGTACCCAAAATGTGGATCCCAAACTACACCACCACATTCCGGCAGTGGTCTGACCAAAGTTTTGTACGCCAATCCCCTTACTTCTCTCGTGCAACCCCTCATCACTCTTTCCAAATGGTGAAGGATTTTGAACCCTTTCCCAACCACCTGTCCTATGTGCCTTGTCAGTTAAGTTTGCCATCAAATGTTATGCCAAGGTCCTCCTCCAGAGCCTAACTTGCTTTTCAGCCCGCAAGCTGGAGAATTCATTGTTGAAGTATTTGCCTAGTTGGCATTGCCTTCATTTTTACTGGTTGTATTTTTGTTTTTAACTTTTTTATTTTTCTTTTCTTTTTAGGCTTTTTTTGTTTAACCTTTAGCTGGTTCTTCTTGGTTGGCCGTATTCTTGCTTATTGATGATATTTACGGCGTGTCTTCATGAAGCGTTCTGGAGCTAGGCGTATCGGCCGAGCTCGTAATTATACTTGATACGAGTTGCGTCAGCAGCTCGATGATGTTATTCAGTTTCGGCCCCAACTGCAGGTCTGCTGCGATGTACTCGCAGCATCTATGCCGGCTGGATGTTCGGCCACGTGGGGTTGCGGTCTTCGCCTTCGTAGCTGGACGAGGCGGGATGCGGTGTCTTGACCGGTGTTCCTCGCTGGGCGATGGAACGTGCTTGGTTGTCTGACGACAAACTGCTCTGGTAGCTTGCCATGTTGAACCCTTTTCTACAGCTGAGTCCCCCTGCGGGTTGGGCGCCGACTCAGCACGAGAAGTTACTTGTCTCCTCTGCAACCGTCGTTTCCTGCTGGGACATCCGCGGTAGCAGGCTGCGTGATGTCCACCACAGTTGCAGCAGATCGGATCCTTTTTTGGTCTGGGACAGTCTGCCGGTAGATGTTGTTCCCCGCAGCGAACGCACCTTTGCCTCATAGTACATTGCTTCGCATAATGGCTGAAGCGCTGGCACTTGAAGCACTGCATGATTTCTTGCGTCTTCGGCTTCGTGGCAGTAGAAGTAGACTTATCTGCAGATGCGGGACAGTTGTCATCTGTTGTAGAAGTTGTCTTGACGTTACATTGTGGATAGTAATCCTTCGCGGGTATGTTCTTCTCTTGCAACATATTAGCGACTGTCCTCCAGTCAGTCAGGTTACAGGGGCATGATGATCAGTCCGTCTAGTTGCGGCCATGCGAGCAGCGGTAGATCGGGGCAGCGCTGCAGCCAGCCGAGTAGTCGGATACCATCACTGGTGACAGCATAGATGGGATAAGTTGGACCCTCTTCCATTAGAGGTTCATTGTCATCCATCTTGTCGGGAGATGCAGGAGATTCCGGCACTGCATCCGCAGCTGGCGTGAACTGCGGTGTCGTCGGCCAGAACCGCGGCGGACGCCGCTTTGCCTCCTCCACCATCTCGTCCAGACGAGAATCGGCCTCGGCAGGCAGCCGACCACCGGCTCTTCTCCTGGCGACAGCTGTATACCGGCCACTCATCTTCTGAGTTGTGTGCTACTTGAAGTACGCGACACACAAGTCGAACGTGGAGCGAACAAGCTCTCGCTGCCGGCTTTGAGGAAGTTCCTCGAGGACAACAACAAGGAAGGAGATGTATTGAGGAAGTTTCCGCAGGCAGCAGACAATAAGCAAGGAAATGCTACAAGGAAATACTCGAGACGGAACAACAAGGAAGTGCTCTCCACGGCAGACAGGGAAAAACTCCACTCAGTCGTTATGCCAAGGTATTTACATATCGAGTCTTAAATAGGTAGCTCCTTCCCCACTTTATAATCCTAATCAACCTTTAGTTTTTTATCTGTGTACCTAATAAGCTGACTCTTCTTTGCATTTATAATTAATATTCACCAAAGAATTTCTTCTTACTATAATTGTTAACAATATGAAAGTTGATCTAAAAGGATAATTGATGTGAGAAGAAACTAAGAAAAAAATCGTTTAGTGTAATTTACTAACGATAGCTCAGAACTTTATAACAAATCATATAACCGTTGATTGACATTAAACAATGTCAATTAATTCTTGGCAAGTCTTGTATTAAAATGTATACAGAGCAAGACAATTTACTGCTGCCATCATTGCCATTCGAAGGGTATGTGAGACGGTTCTGTCGTTCTATTGGCGAAGTCGTTATCAGCTAGGACAGCGAAGGAACGTAACGGAAAGAAAACGACCTGCCGTGCCGACAGTTGAGCACCGAATGAACTTTCAGTTGCGTCCATCCATCCATCCATGAATTTCACAGTCAACAGCTGTATAATTTCTTTAGCACCAGGAACTTTTTCCTATCGCTAATGTCTGACTCTAAAAACTAGCTTCACTCACGTTATCAACATTTGTGATGAATTGGGCTGGTAGTATATACATGTTCCTCATTAGCTGCAACAGTTAGATAACTCAAAAATGTCAGTTTAGGCAGAAGGACCAATTGAAATGTTTCATGTGTAATATCTTTATGCATTCACCAGACTATAACTTATCTGCTAGTTTTATTGAAAGAATACAATATAAAAGAAGGGAAAATATGTAGTAACAATTACAGTTTTTACGAAAATGGTCCATTCCAAGATTATAACTCAAGACAGCTCATTTTTATAGTTATGTCATTTTTGCAGCAAATTACCGATGTGAACTATGCCTTTTTTCCCCCTATCTACTAAACCTGGCTTCATCTATGTACTTTAAAATATTTGCAATGGAGTGCACGCTCAGTTGGCAATTTCCAGACACATGCACCTTCCCCCTTTCCTGCGACCTTCTACATTTCACTTGGTAACTTATTCCAATCCCTGACACCCTTACCTAAAAAAGAGAATCTTTCCACACCCTTGTGCCTGAAATCCAGTGCCAGCTTATGCGCATAGTCATCTTTTCCCTTCCGTGCACTAGTTTTCATACCTACAGCAATATCTTTCCATGCCTCATCACCAGTATACGCCTTGTACATTCCCATGACTCTTTGCACCTCCTGCTGTCTTGCAATGAATCCCATTCCAGCTCTTTTATAATATCAGTTAATGGTTGCATTCTGCGATAATTTCCAGAAACTAATATAGCAGTCCTTTTTTGCAGCCTCTCCTGTATTTGATACAAAAAATGTGGGTCCCATACTACACTACCATATTCGGGCAATGGTCTGACCAAAGTTTTGTAACCCAATTCCTTTACTCTCTCGTACATCCCCTCATCTCCCTCTCCAATAAGTGAAGAATTCTGATACCTTCTCCTATCACCTGTCCAATGTGTCCTGCCCAGTTAAGCTTGTTATCAAATGTAATGCCAAGATATTCACATTTCAAGACTCCATCAAGCAATTCTTTCCCAACTATTTGAACCATCCAACCTTTAAAAGAACATAAATCTAATTGGAGGATGATTGGACTAAAGCGTATTGGTGGCCTAGAGGGGGCTGTCTGGAGAGCTATATTGTTGTGGCGCCGGATAAACTTCTACTCACGGCTGTTTGTCGGACAGTGCTGATTTGCTTGAGAGGTCTGCCGTTATTGCGGCAGCTACTTGGGCAGGGATGTCTTGAATGGCTCTCAGGAGCGCGTCCCTCTCGGCGAACCTGCTTGCAGTCGGCATGGCGCGGTGTAGGTGGCACTACCCGCCTTCTGCTTCTGTGAGGCTCGGTGTTCGGCCACGTCTTTAGGTTTTCGATTCTCGGGGGGCCGCGAGTGCGGTCTGGTCAGCCGTCAGCCACTTTGCCCTTCTGATGTTGCTGGAGCCCGTGGCTTGGGTGGGCGGTGGTTTAGTTACGTTGGGCAGCCACCGCAGCTGGCGCCGTGGGTGGCTCCGCACTTGCAACACCTTGTTGCTCTTCGTGGCTGTAGATAGACCGCCACCCGGTGACCGTCGCGACAGCGCAAGCACCTTTGCACGGTGAGGTGCCCGCAATAATTGCACCGGAAACACTGAGTGAGGGCGAGTGGCGGCTGCTTCTTGTTCTCGAGGCGGATTTTGTGCTCCAGCAGCCCGGTAGGGCGCTTCTCCCGCAAGACGCCTCCCGCTGGCTGTATCGTATATAGTGGGCGTCGCCTCTGCATGACCTCCGTACTGGCGATGACACAGCTGTTGAGTTCCGCAGCGATTGCCGCCTCTGGTGTGTCGGCAGGCAGGCCACGTACCACCAGATTGGCAGCGTTTTTTTTTAGCGTTTAATGCGCTTGGTTTAGGCAGTTTGCCTCCAGGAACATCTGGTCAGGATTAGTGTTGCAAACAAAAAAAAAAATTTCAGCTTGTGAAAAAAAACATCAAAAAACCTAGAACCCTGTTTTTTTGTCTAATTTTTTTTTCCAGAAAACAATTAATTTGATAAATTTCATTTATTTACGGAAAATTTTACATGTGTGTTATATATCTTACTGAATCCTAAAATGTCTTACATAATGATTCATAAATGTATCTATATAAGTAACATAATTTTATTCATCCTCTTTGGTAGTACCACATTCACTAGTATCAGCACTACCAACACTATTTCGATCGGTGTCGGAATTTTCTGTTTCTTCTAATGGCTCCTCCAGATCCATAACTTCAGAAATAGTTACATTTTCTTTTACTGGTTGTTCTTCTATTGTACACAAAAGATTTTGAGATTTCAATTTTAAATTGTGAGTAAAGTACACACTGTGCATTAAGACTGCGCTGATAATTCTCTTTTTACGGTCTTTTAAGTTTGAATTTACTATCATACAAAATAGGAGCTTTATTTCTTTTTCAATCGTTAGTTTACGTCAACGGTTGAAAGGAAACAACTCATAATTACTGTCAATTTAATGACTCAGTATCTCTATACGCTGAGAGTCTAACAAGTATACGAATATAAGGAAACCACAATAAGTCATAAAAAGAGGCAAAAAAACCGTAGATAAATTTAAAATTACTAATTTTTTTGGAAAGATCCGTAGGTCTACAGATAAATTCGTAGGTTAGGCAGCACTACTTCAAATAGCGATTATTAATCCTAACAACGGGGAACGGGGATTCCTTCTCGCGCAACTAAGCCTGTTCGGGAAGTCCCCGTTTGCAAAAGAAAACTTTAATTTTGCCAATATTTTTCGTAAATTTCTTTTCTACTCAACTGGAAAAGTATATTAGATTTAAGAATTAAGATAAGTACTTAGTATAAACTCTAAAACAGTCATATTAAACGATAAATGCCTTACAAATATGAGATTTAGTAGTTATGAAAAAAAAAACGTGTCCCAGAGACCTGTGGAACATGTTTTTTTCACGTTTTTTTTCATCATGTTTTTTTTCAAGTCAGAAAAAAAACTTTTTTTTCAACACTAGTCATGATACTGGGGCAGGACTCACTGGCGGCGGTGGTGTGGCAGCATCGTGTGCTGAGCCCCTTTCTGTTGGTTGTTCTGTTTTGATGAAAGGTGCTGAAGTAGACTCCATGACGCTTGGTGCTTTGATTGGAGCATGTTTCCTTCTATGTCGCTTCTGACGGCCTTTTATCTTACTGAAGAACTTCTTTGTAGAGAAGTTCTCAGCGAAGATGAAAGGTATGTTGGACAGTTCTTCGGGTGGTGTATGTCCGACGACTGCTGCTTCGTCCTCGAAGTAGGAGGTCAGATACCTTCGGTTGGAACCCTCAGAACAGCCGTGAGACCCCGGGCATCATCTGGAAGCCTCTGTTCGTATTTTAGGCCTGCATGGCGGACGACAGGACACTTGTTGTCATATTCCTGCATCGTCACTCGACACCATCATGCAATTTCGGTAATCTCCAAGAAAGGTTTTGAGCGACCAATGGCGGAATCGCTAAAACAACAGCTAGTACACCGAGAGTGGTGGTGTAACGGTTAGCGTTCTGGGCTCGCATTCGGGAGGACGGTGGTTCGAATCCCCGTCCGGTCATCCAGATTTGGGTTTTCCATGGTTTCCCAAATCACTCCAGGCAAATGCCGGGAAGCTTCCTTCAAAAGGCCATGGCCGAATTACTTCCCATTCCTTACCCCCCATCCTTTCCCGTCTCTAAAGATCTCGCTGTTCGAGAGACGTTAAGCAGACTAAAAAAAAAATACTATCTAGTATGTGATAGAGCATTCAAACAAAATAACGCTGCATATAAGATTGATGTTTAAGCAATCAAAGGCGGCTACTTGCATTGACCAAGGTCACAAACACGCGTTTATTTTCACACGTTTGTGGACCTGTGTCACAGTTTGTCAAGGTATTTAATTTTTTCATGTCTGTTGCTGCCGATCTTGCATTGTGAACTCAAGCCCCAATTAATATTGCAATGGAGCACAGGCTCAGGTGGCAATTTCCCTACACACCCAACTTCCCCCTTTCCTGCACCCACCTACATTTGCCCTTTACAACAAATTTTAACTTTCAACGTTTTTGGTAAATTATTCATCATTTCCCTTGGTGACTTATTCCAATCCCTTACACCCGTACCTAAAAAACACAATCTTCCCACACTCTTGTGCCTGAAATCGAGTGTCAACTGGTGGTCATGGTCATCATTTCCCCTCCATGCACTAATTTTCATACCTACAGATTAAGAAACGTATTGTGTATTATAAATAATATTATTACTTACAAGGCTAATCTGGGTGTAGTGACACTGATTTTTCAATATTTTTTGTCAAATTTGTCATCAACAATCTTAAAATGCCACGTTCCACTATTGAAACTATGTTTCTTTTCTTAGTTAATAAATTGCTGACTACACAAATTCTCTTTTGGCTACAGATATTCATGCGTATGAAGTGAAAATCTACTCTGATGCGGTTTAGAAAACCAGATGTAATACTGTAAAACTTGGTAGGGGCGGGGGGGGGGGGAGGATTGGCCCTCAATGCCGCCTACATTTTCCTTGGTCGCCTCAATGCCCTTTATCACCTCTTCAACTCCCTCAGGTGGGCTGTACAAACCCTGTTGGTAACCACAGATTAAATCGAAAAATTACTTTTTCTTTTGGTTAATCTAAGTGATATCGAACCATTTGTGAGCGTCCATAAACTATGTGGTTTGGTCTAAAGGGGGGAGGTGTTTACGAGCTAAGCCACTTAGCTTTTCATTCATATTATTCGTCACAATTAAAACAAGTTACAGAACATACAACAGCATGTGAATATCTGTTTTCGCCATTTAATTAACTCTGTATGTATCAAACATTCCACTTATATTTCCGGGATTCACGTTGCTTAGATCGATGTATTACTGCCGACGTTTCGGCACCCTACCTGGGGCCTTCATCAGGGCTGTTTGGAAGTGAAGTATCACTTGCGACGGTTTCCGCACCACTCCGTCGTTTATCTTCTCGTTGAGCTAATTGTTTTGGTTACCGACAGTGGTTGTCAGCTGTTCCAGATATGTTGTTGTTGGAGATTTTGTGTTGAGATTGTCCACCAGTGCACATTTCCACATTTCGCCTAAGCCATAGCCACCATTTTATTGAAATTTTTGGGTTGTTTGAAAATTTCTATCGATTCCATTATTTTCCGTTCTAGGAAACCTTTCTGTTATGCTATTACTTCTGTCTTCTCCAATTGAATATTATGATCTTCTTATATCTTGTGTTCTGATACTGCTGATTTTGTTGTTTGACCGAGGCTTTCAATAAAGGCGGTGGCTATGGCTGAAGCGAAATGTGGAAATGTGTACTCGTGGACAATCGCAACACAAAACCTGCAACGACAACAACATCCCTGGAACAGCTGACACCCTCTGCTGATAACCAAATCAATTACCTCAGCGAGAAGATAAACGACAGAGTGGTGCGAAAACCGTCACAAGGGATACTTCACTTCCAAACAGCCCTGATGAAGGCCCCTGGTTGGGTGCCGAAACGTCGGTAGTAATACATCGATCTAAGCAGCGTGAATCCCGAAAATGTAAGTGGAATATTTTATTAATATGACGCCTGCTAAAAGCGTAAAATATTGTATTATCTCCGTATGAAGTTTACGATAGTCTGACAAGACAAAACTGTAGGAAATCAACAAGGAAAAAAACTACGTGCTACGTGGGGAGGAAGGGGGGTTCACATTAGGCCAAAATGGTGCCACGTAGTTTTTGGATGCTTCCTTACAAGAACATTAAAACGAATCAGAAACTGTTAGCTTGATGTAATAGCGAAATCTAGGCGGAGAGAGTTTTAAATACGTCTTGTCTTTTCCAGCCAGCCTACGAAGGCCGTTCTGATGACGTCACAGTGTATCGGCTAACAAGGAGATTTCCATTTGCATCTTCCCTGCTGATGTACTTGTCCGTTACCGTGGGCGAATATCATTGGTATTCAGCGCGAGGTCACACAGAGGTCAACGCTTCTAGGAAATAAAATTCGGAGAACCGGGGACTGCAATAATGGAGGCGGCACTGTATTAAAAAGCACTCACTCCCAGACGAACCGAACGAGCTGAGTTTTGTATTTAAATTGTTCCGTTTAATATCTGAATTTTTAGCGGAAAAGTTGGCTCTTAGCTGCTGAAGGAGACTGTTAATTAAGGCAGCCGTGTGCGAATGTCCTACGAGAACAGAAAAACGTGGAAAAACCCAGAGGGTCGCCTGGAAAAAGTGTCAGAGGGATGAAAGAGGTTCGCCGAGGAGGGGAAAGAGTAGGCATTCTGGCAGAAGACAGACAGAGGGTGAAAAGGAAGAGGTGGGGGTGCCCCGTGAAGCGAGTCTACAGCGCCGAGAGTGAGCAAATAACACTTGGCAGACAGGGGGTGGGAGAGGGGGGAACTCTCAAAGCGCCCCCCCCCCCCCCTCCGTTTCCCCATTCACTTTCACTGCGACCCTCCGTGGAGCCAGACGGAATTAATTTTTGCGCGCGATCCCAGTTTAGCAGCGGTCCGGAAATTGTTCCTCGCGGCAAGCCAGGGCCGACCGCAGCGCCACACCGTGCTGCGGGGAGTGTGGCGACCAGACTCACCGCGGTTGGCGGAACAGACATTTACACTGATGAGACAAAACATTATGACTGACCAGCTGCTTGATACCGTTTTGGTCGACCTTCTGAACGGAATACTGAAGCGGTATGGTGTGGAGGATTCGACAATACCAAAGTAGTGAAATGTACAGCTTGTTGAGAATTATATTACTTTTTAATTTAATTATTTTTCAATAAAATGTTATTAATGACTGAAATTTCTTATCTGGGAAATTGGGATGTTACTTTACATGTTGGCAACACAGTTGTACCTCCGTTTGACATTAGTGTTTATTACATAATTACTGCTTTTATTGCCATTTAGCCAGCTTCACAACATTTTATTATTAAATCTACTAATGTACAATGATTCTTCAAGTCTACGTCATTTTTTGTAACTAAATATGTATTATCTCTCAAATGTTTTTATTCACAATTGTATGGACAACACAAGACGGACACAACATTTAATTAAAACTACCCATGCCCGAGGCCCGACTCTAACCGGCGACCCCAGCAACTCGAGGCCAACACGCTAGCCGTTATCAGTTCACAGGGGTTTTTGTATATCCGGTCACTGTGCTCAGCAGGGCAATCAGAGTCTTTAGGGCGACACTAGGTTTATCTATTCGACAACGATTTGCGGAGATCATCAACATCACGGTGCAGTTACCATTTCACAGAAGGAGCCGAGTCTGATTCCCGCAGTAGTCTCAGACGTTGATCTATCTTCTTGCCGTCGGAGAGCGCTGTCCACTCCGATGACGACATGTAACATAGAGCGCCACCACAGACTGTACCATCGTGAGTGGCAGCACATCGTGTTCTGCTCTGTCGGCTGCCCGCGCTCTCCACTACACAGTTGTCAATCCATCTCCCCTCACCCTGGCGGCCACGCTCTTGTTCCTGGGCTACCTGCCTCAAGGTCGGATACCGCAGCAGGGTATTACAGCACCGTCGTCCTTTTGTTTGTACCGTCCCCCGTGGGAGCTAAGAGCCAAGCATATCGCAAATATGTCCGTATAATGTGGCAATACACTACAGTAGATTTCAGAAGATATTTGGCACCAGATTTCTACACAAAGATCACATAATTCCCTTAAATTACGGACCGGTGGTTTGTGGACATGCAGTTGACTCCCGATAGCGTCCCAGTTGTGTTCTGTAGGGTTGAGACCAGGCGAATTTGGTGTCAAAGACATCACCGTGATTTCACTAACATGCTCCTGGAACCAAGGTAGCGCGATTCTTGCATTGTGAGACGGACAATTATCCAGCTGGAAGATGCGACCGCTGTGGTTGAAGACACGAAGCACAAAGAAATCTAGTTGATCACAGATGTCTTGGTATCTTGTTCACGGCCCCACGTCCCAGGGATGTACACCATGGCATAATACTGCCCCCACTTGCCTGCTGCCGCTGGGCGGTATATGTCTCGAGCAGCCTACAATGGAATACGGCGTATCCGGAAACTACTGTCGGCCTGGTGTATCAAGAAACGTGATTCACCCGACCAGACGACACGTTTCCATTGATACAGGGTCCAATTTCTATGACATCGTTGCCCAATCGTAATTGACGATGTCGTTTGGTGAGCATGGGTACCTGTAGAGGCCGTTTGTTGAGGAGCCTCATGTTCAAGAATGTGCGCTGAACGGTTTGCTCCAAAACACTTGTGGCTGCACCAGCGTCACACTCTGCCGTCAGATCTGCCACAGATCGCCGAAGGACCCAGTCAGTAACTCGTACTATGATAAAAAAAAACTGTATGGGAGTGATTAGAGGAAGAGGGAGGGTGAAGAGAGTTCTGGGAATGTGCAGGGCATATGTTGGTGATGGGGTTTGGAGGGATATCGGTCAAAAAATTTGGATTAGTGCATGGAAGGGGAAAGGCGACCATCATCACAAGCTGGCGCTCGATTTCATCCATATTAAAGGGAGTAGGAAATTTTTATTTAATCGGTATGGGTGTCAAGGACTGGAACAGTTTACCAAGTGAAGTGATGAATACTTATAAATCCGAAAAGTATATGGGGCAGGAATTTAAAAATACAGGTACAAGAGAAAAATTTAAATAATTAAGTAAAAAGGGTAATTAGATGACTAGGGAATTGGCACCGGAGCGTTGGCTCCATCGCAATTAAATTAATAATAATAAAAAAGTAGATAGTTTGATGTTACTGCCATCCTGGGGTGTCTTCCAATAGAGAACTTTGGAATCTTACTCTCTTTCTCGAAGGACGTTGTGACTTGATGCCAGATCTTCGTGTGGCAACTGAATGGTAACGAAGACGGTGTAGAAGGATGAGGCGGAAAGAGCCTCTCACTGGCTGCGTCTGCAACGAAGGTCCTTCTGATAGCCTTTTGGCCTAAAAGCTCTCGATTGCGTGTTTACTCTGGCGTGCATAATAGCCTTAGAACCGGGTGTATGATTTCTACGACCATACGCTAATTAATTGAAATCAAATTTTTATGTATTAGTAGCAGAATACGATTCTACATCTACATCTACATCTATACTCTGCAAATCACAAATACTGTGGGTGGCAGAGGTGCTAAGCACCAATCCTAATTCTGCGCAATCCAATCCCGAACAGATCGAGGAAAGAAGGAATACATAAATGAATCAGTAAGGCATCTTATTTCTCAAATCTTATCCCTCCTGTCATTGCGACCTAAATAGGTTGGCGGAAGAAGTATTTCGTTGCACTCTTAAATTAAATATTTTCACATATTCTCCAACAAATTCAAACGAAAACGATGTCGTCTGTCCACCAAACAATCCCAGCTCAACCCACGTATCAGCTCTGTGACACTAACATAAGGACTGTAACTAGCGGTCACGAATGGAGCGGCTCTCCTCTGTACTTTCTCTAACGTGTCATTCAATCCCCTGCGATACGGATCCCAAATTCCACAACAGTATTCCAAATGCGGACCCACTAGTGTTATGTATGCTATTTCCTTTGTATGAGCATTACAACTTCTCAAAATACGACCTATGAATCGTAGTTTAGAATTAGCTTTGCCCGCGACGGAAGTTATGTTCAAGTCCCATTTCATGTTGCTTTGTACTGTTACGCCTAGATACTTCAGGGAATCCACAGTGTCAACAACTGAATTGTTAACTTTGGACTCGTGAGCAAACGGGGTTTTTATTACTTATGTGCATTGCCTTGCACTTTTTGCAGTTAAGTGTAAGCTGCCATTTACGGCACCATTCCAAAATAACATCCAGATCGCGCTGAATTTCTAAGCAATCGTCGGAGCTCCTCACTTCCCTATAAATAAGTGCATCATCAGCAAAAAATCGCATCCTGCAATTAACGTTGTCACCGAGATCGTTTATAAAAATTAAGAAAAGAAGTGGTCCAATTATACTTCCTTGAGCAACGCCCGAAGTAACATCTAGCTTAGAAGAGGCTTACCCGGGTTGTCCGTCAAAATATGGCCGCAAATATTTTTAATTAAATTTTCAAAAATAAATAACAATTCATTCCAAAGACAGACATGTAAAGAACCTAAAAAGTTTGGGTTGCCTATGTGAAAGTGGTCACAAGTAGGGATTGCCAGCTGTTAAACTTTGCTCACGGCGCCGAGTGATAGACAATGTGGTTAGCTAACTCTGTCTCGCCCTTACATATCTTTAACAGCTGGCAACCCCTCTTGCTACCACTTTTACATGGACAGCACAAACTTTTTAGGTTCTTTACATGTCTCTCATTAAAATGAATTATAATTTATTTTAAAAAGATGAACGAAATTTGCTTATTTTTTTCGAAAATTTAATCAAAAACACAATTATTAGTCGAAATATTATGATTATATGCTTATTAGTGTGTTGGTCCATCATTGCAGCTCAATATAGCAGCGATTCGGCGTGGCATGGATTCGAAAAGTCCTTGTTAGGTTTATGGAGTTCCGAGGCACCACATGTCTCCGCACAAGTCAGACAATTCCCTTAAATTACGGGCCGGTAGTTCTTAGGCGCGGCAGCTGGGAACGAGCATCTCAGAAACGGTGAGACTGGTCGCCTGTTCGGGTGCTACTGTAATGAGTATGTCCCTCTATCAGTTAATGTCGTTAGTTACTGAGTTTTTAACATTCACTGTAAGAGGTATAGTAACAGGTAATTTGAGAAGAGAAATTGTGCACGTTTGTTAGTGGATGTTGGTTGAAAGGTTGGATTCAGTACGTCGTGTCTGCTTTCATATGCGGTATCCTTGAATGTTGTTAGTTACTGAATTTTTAACATTCACTGTAACAAGTATAATAACCGGTATTTCGATAAGAGAAATTGTGCACGTTTGTTATTGAATTTTGGTTGGTAGGTTCGATTCGCTAAACCTTGTCTGATTTTATTTCCTATATCCGTGAATGTCGTTAGTTACTGAGTTTTTAACATTCACTGTAAGAGGTACAGTAACTGGTATTTCGAGAAGAGAAATTGAGCACGTTTGTTAGTGAATGTTAGTTGAAAGTTTCGATTCAATACGTGTTGTCTGCCTTCATTTCCGTGACTGTATTTAGTTACTGAATTTTTAACATTCGCTGTAACAGTTATAATAACAGGTTTCCTGTGAGGACCTGTTGGGTCCCTAGTTGTGAAGACGGCTGCTGCAGGAGTAGAGTAGTCGCAGCGAGTATAATGTCACCGCGTCAAACTAAAACAGCGTGAAATTAATTTAATTTCCGGCGTCGCTGAGTCTTCAAAAGGGGACGTGAGCCCTGGGTACAGTCACCGCTGACGAAACTGGCTACCGCCATGCGCTGGGGCTCGCCCTCTGCAACCTATATCATGATCAATTCAACCCATTGTCCAGCAAAAACAACAGGACAGTTTTTGATGGGTATACACAGTTTAAAAGCCTATGATCGAGCTTAAACGGTGTACGTGACCGGGGAACGGTGGAGGAAATGATAATCAATTCGTACCGAGAACAATACGTATCAGAGATAACACTACGTTTTACATGAACACACCTGCACGAGATACCAACCAAAGATCACGCTACAATCGAGATAAACGCACTGCGCTTTTGATTCTGTAGTTTTTTTTTTAAATTTTAAATACGTATCTTTGGTTATTTATTGCTAAAGTCAACATTGTGAGTTTAAAGATTTTTGGTATGGTGTGCATACAAACAATAGATAGAATAAAAGCAATTAATATTTTTTATCTCGTTAATTATAAAAATTGTTCTAAATGGTCACCATGCACGCCCTAAATCTTCTGATACATGGTATTTCTATTCGGTGAGCATAACCATTGCGGTTAATGTGTTCCGCAGCTGTATTTATTTTCTCAGGCAGCTGTGTAATCGGAGTTACCTCCATCGTGTAAACTAAATCTTTTAGGCAGCCCCAATAATGAAAATCGAAGAGATTTTTAAAAAGTCCAAAATACCAACCTTCGTGCTTTAGAACTACGAAAAAAAAAACATAATTTTAAAACAAATGTTAAATAATTATACCATTTTTAAATAGGTAATAACGAATCAATTTGTAATGTAACTGGCATGATCCGCTTAGTACATTTATTTTTTACACCACATTGTCAATATCAGCCGTTAGAATAAATTTCTATACACTTTTTACATAAGATTTTTAAAGTTTTTTTAAAAAACTTTTTAAGAAAAAACAACATTTTTTTACATTGTTCAAACGTCCCTGAGTGAATTTAAAAAAAAAAACAAAAAAAAAACAGGATTCTAAAAATTTTAATTTGTAGAAATGGCGTGGAATATACTGAGCAAACTCTCATGTTTCGAATAAATGATCCACATCTCGAAAATGGTGAGACTTTTACTAAAATGAAATTTTGTCATTTAGTTAGACGTGTACACTTCGAAACAGAGGGGATAATACTGTCCAAATTTGGTTATCAAATACTCACCCTCAATCTCCCATTATTCACTTATGGAAAATTTACACTTGAAACGGTTCTTTTATATATATATATATATATATATATATATATACTGTGTATACAGTATATTGTAAATACCTCGATAAAGGTAGGAATGTCGACCAAATAGATTGATGATGGTGAATGTTTACGACGGTAAAATCAAATAAAACGCGGAAATTTCCCTATCCTCCCTCGAGCAATGCTGGGTACTTTGGCAGTTTAAGCTTTTTGCTACCTGCAATTGAAGCGGCACAGAAGACGAGATGATTCATTCCTCCAAGATTCATACAACCTGACCTGCGCACTAGATGCCAGACTTCTCGTACGGTTCACGTGTTGTCTACAGCGCTCCGCAATACCGCAGAAAACACAAAACAGAATTCCTTTCTCTTGGGACAGGAAGAGCACAGGTTGTTTTTACGAGATATTTCGCATTCCTTTTTTGCAATGCGAATACCAGACTGATCAAAGACCTGAGGACCACCCCAGGAGAATGAAAGGGTATTGCGTGTCGCTTTGTATCGGAGTTCGGTGATTAGAGGAAACATCTCGAAATTAATGAGCAAGCTCCTGTAGCGCGCTGTGGTGGCAGCACTGCGCAGACAAAAGACGGAGCGGCCAGAGATAACAAACCAGCCGTGACGTCACACACGCCGAGTGGACAATTACGCAGGGTGAGGCGCAGCGGCGTAATATCATCGTCATCATCATCGGCGTCAGATATACTCCGTATATCTTTAGAAGCGAAAAAAAGTACCTTCTGACAGGGAAATAACCTAGGAAATTCCTCTTTCCAAAAAGGAGATCGGAGAGATCATAGGAATTATCGACCAATATCTCTAATATCTGTATGCAGTTGAACACTGGACACTGGAGCATGTCATATACTCTAACATCATGTAGTTTCAAGATGAAAACGAGTTACTTACAGCAAACCAACACGGATTTCGGGAGAAGAGATCGTATGAATCACAATTGGCCCTATTTTCCCCATGACATAATGTTATCGATGCAGTCTTACAAGTTATTGTAATTTTCTTGGATTTTCACAAAGCTTTTGACTCTGTACCACAAAATCGTCTTTTAGCGAATATCCGTTCATACGGTATACCGGATCAGATTTGCGAATGGATACGTGATTTTCTAATTGGTTCGTCACAGAATGGCGCTGTTTATGAGTTAGCCTCTTCTATGCTAGATGTAACTTCGGGCGTTCCTCAAGGAAGTGTGATAGGACCACTTATTTTCTTAATTTTTATAACAGATTAAGGTGACAACGTTAATCGCAGGTTGCGATTTTTAGCTGATGATGCACTAATTTATAGGAATATAAGGTGCTCTGACGATTGCTTAGAAATTCAGAGCGATTTGGATGCTATTTTCGAATGGTGCCATAAATGGCAGCTTACACTTAACTGCAGAAAAAAAAGCAAGACAATACGAATAAGTAACAAAAAGAATCCGTTTTTTCGCGAGTACAAAGTCAGATATTCAGTTGTTAACACGGTTGATTCCCTGACGTATCTAGGTGCAATAGGACAAAGCACTTGTACGTAACTTTCGTCGTAGGTACAGCTAATTCTAAATTACCTTTCATCAGCAGTATTTTGAGTAATTTTAATGCTCATAGACAGGATATTGAGCACGAATCTCTAGTGCGTCCACATCTGGATTACTGTTGTGGAGTTTGGGATCCGTATCGCAAGGGGATTGATTGACACAATGGGGTGGGTACAGAGGAGAGCCGCTCGATTCGTGACTGGTTGCTACAGCCCTAATGAAAGCGTCACAGAATTCATACATAGATTGGGCTGGGATAGTTTGGAAGACAGACGACGTCGTTTTAGTTAGACTTTATTCTAGAATATACGAAATCCTTTGACTTACGAGTTCTATGAAATACTTCTTACACCAACCTATTTAGGCAGCTGTGACTGGAGGGATAAGATTCGAGAAATAAGATGCCGTACTGATGCTTTTATGTATTCTTTCTTTCCTCCTTCTGTTCGGGATTGGAATGCACATAATTAGGATTGGTGCTTAGCACCCTCTGCCAGCCACAATGACTGTGAATTGCAGAGTATGGATGTAGGAGTAGGTGTAGAGCGTCTTCAACGTTTAGTTAGTGCAAATAGGAGTCAATTGTAATGGGGCGGATCTGAGTAGTAAAGTTTCTAAAAGTTCTATTTCTAGATAGTAACGACGCTTTCTTTTTGTTTCTTGTTTTTTTTTTAAATATATATATACCTGAGAGATTATCTTATTGGCAACTTTTGCAATTTCTTCTAATTTCTATAAAAGAATTGATTGTGTCTAATGCGCCAGTTGAAGAATTCAGTTGCAAATATTAAAGTTTACTAGATGAAAATTTGGTGAATATGATGACTAGTATTGTTGGTGGTTTGTAATACGACGAAAGAAGAACTGCCTCAATTGTATCAATTGTTTATTTGTTTAGTGTAACAGGTACGTAACAAAAGTCGAAGCCATTGAAACAGTTTATTAATATCTCTGTGGTATGTGCTGCTGCTATCTAGTGGCTTGATTCTGAACTGTCTCATGGTGCGACTTTCACAGTTACTGCTTTTGTCATTCAGGGGTCAAATTCCGAAAAATTTAATTCTTAATTTATAATATTGCCTGACTGGAGACCTTAATGTTTAAATGACATTGCATTTATGTATTTAGGTTAGCTATCAAGGATATAAATAGCTCCTGACCAAAAAAAAAAAAAAGATTAAGATTTACAAATTTCTCTATGTATTCATCTTCCTAGGTCGACATATCTTCCTTCTACCCTGTTTTGGATCGTAATTTATTATCGTTTGCCCTTTCAGGATCGAATTCTGAAAAATTCCTTCTTAATATATAATGTCACCAAAACAGAGATCATAATGTTTAAGATGATATTTCATTTATCGATTTCTGATAGGAATACAGGGAAATAAATGATTCGTGGTACAAAAAAAAAAAAAACAGCATTTTGGAAGTAGTATTAACAGACCCTTTAAGGGTCGAATATGGAAAAATTAATTTCTTAAAATATGATGAGACCAAAGCGGATATCTTAATCTTTAAAATGATTCCTGTTTTTTTGTGTGTGTTTGTTCGTTTCTAACATAGTACAATAATTTTTCACAGTAGTGGTCTGGTGGCTTAATGGTTAAGGTGTCTGACTAGCGATCGAAAGGTCCGCGGTCGTATTTCCTATCTTGTCAGGGTTTTTCAAAAGTCCTTAACAGGATCTTCACCTCTGGCACAGCTTGGTGTGTAATGTGAAGTACACCAGAACGCTTCCGTGGTTCGGATTCCATGTTAAACTGTAGGTCTCCTGTACCTGGTAGCACTACTGGGTTACATTAAGGCGGCTAAGACAGGGCGGAATGTGCAGCCAATAGAAACCCTGTCACCCGGTCATCACGACCACACGGAATTATTATTATAGTTTTCACTGTGGTTATTACTTATCTTGAACGTATGATAACCATTACCACCGGTCCTTTCTAACCAGAGCTCTGTAGACCGAGAATAATAAAGAAATAAATCGATTATGATTTACAAATTTCTCTGTGTATTTATCTTCCTAGGTCGACATATCTTCCTTCTACCCTGTTTTGGATCGTAATTTACTATCGTCTTTAGTGGTCTGGTCTACCGTGGAGTTATGGGCTCCATACATTTCTTCCTATATCTGATTATTTCCTCATTTATAATAAAATTACGGTATATTTTCTTCAATAAGCTACGAGCGAATAGGCTACCGTGACAGCGCTCAAACCTAGACTTTAAATGGAATTGTATTCTATGAATTTGTAACAAGCTAGGGGTTGAGTAAATATGATTTTGTACGTTTCCCTTTCAATTGACTGTGAATTGGCGTAAATGGACTTTATTTTGTGACAATAAATTATGTAAATACTATTTAATATGTTTAAGGACAGAACTATGCAAGAAAAATTGATTAAATGTTTGTAATTCTGAGTATTAAGGTGAGCTACGATGTTTAAAGGACGCTTTGTGACAGTTTAAACTGATTTATGTGGCTAAGTTTGTGTTTAAGTATCTTTAATTTTCATTTCTGAGCATTTCGTAATGGTTGCAAATGATTATGTAACGGTTGTAATTGATTGTTTTAATATTTTTTAAATTGTTTAAGTATTGTTAGAGTTCGAGAAACCTCTATCGGAAGCCTTTGTAATATTCTTCAACTTTGTATGGAACTTATACAAACTATCGACAGACACAAGTTTTGAAACAGTTTTACATAGGCAAAGAGAGTTGAAGTTTTATGTTTGCAGAGAGTCTTGTAATCCAGTACCGTGCATGGAGGAAGGAATAATATGGAGACGACGCAAGAGACCTTTGCCACGCATGGAAGTGAAGCAGGCCGGCGGAGGAGTGGGGGGGCATGGCCGGAGTGGTGGGGACTTGACCGCTTCCCAACAAACACGGGGAGTATGGTTAAACACCTCAAGGGGACTCTAGGATAAACGTGACGCCGCAATCTGGTGATGGATTATTATGTAACTCGATGAGACAAATAAAAAATGAAGAATAAAATTTTTTGATATCCTGCTTAGTTTTCGAGATATTCTGTCTCAAATGTGAAATGGTTTTGGTTGAAATTCAGAAGAAAAAATTATTCAAAGTCAAATTTTATGATGAATTTTTATTTAAAAAGACGAGACAAATAAAAAATAAAGAGTAAAATTTTTCGATATTTCACCTAGTTCTCGAGATATACTGTCTCAAAAGTGAGGTGTCTTGAGTTGAAATGCAGAAGAAAAATTTCGCAAAAGTCAAATTTAATGATGGATTCTTATGTAACACGACGAAAAAACTCGATAATAAGGAATAAATGTTTTCGATATCTTGCTTAGTTTGGGGGATATACAACAACCAAATTGAGGGGTTTAGGTTTGGATGCAGGCTGGACCAAAAATTAATTCTGTCAAAGCCACAATGATTACATGGTTGACATGCAGAATGGATATTTCAGTTTTATTACTACCACTTGTGGTTAGTCTGAAATGTGTCCTAGACCAGAAAAAAGTAAGAGGACCCACTCTAGGGATGAGCAACCCAGACATTTTGTAGGCTGGTACCAGAAATAAAATGTTTCCGCATAATTTATAGTTAATATAAAGTGTATCAACAAAAAGTAAAGAGTGATACTTTACTATAATGTATGGTTGGCATCATGCGGTGTTCTTTTAAGTAACTTCAAGCAAGTGTGCTCCAATCATAAATGCGATGATGAGTCACTGTCTGAACAAGCCTATACTTTTTTCAACAAAATAACTTATCACGCTAGAAGAACTCTACTTCAACTTCTGTTTAAAAGGGCAGAGGCTTTATTATTACCTTTAAAAATAAAAGAGCCGTTTCACAATTGTTGCTATTACAGGAATGTACAAGTAACTTTATGACACAGAATTTGATTCATTATTTTCCTTTACTTCACATTATTAATAATGAATTAACATGTGGTTAAAGGTAGGGACCGTGCACAAACTACACGGCCTGGTCCGGGGGGGGGGGGGTGCTGGAAGGCTACGTTGAGCTATGTAGGGAGAGGGGGGGGGATTCCAAGCCAGGCCACGTAGCTATCCTTTCATAAAATTTGTCACAGTTAAAATGAGGAATGGAATTCACAACAGCATGTGAATATTTATTGGTTTAATTCTAGATGGCGATACCGCTATAGCACCTTTCTGCCACACGCAGCTATCAAAGAATTATCCGTACCACTTTTATGACATTTTTCTTCTGGTCCAGGCTGTATTTCAACCTAACCTCAACTGCTAGGAATAATTTAAAAAAAGCTAGATCCCTGTACTGGTAGTAGGCCTAAAGTAGTTGTAGCAGTATCATGATCTAGAATTAAACCTATTTATTTCCCTCAGCTAATTATCTCCTTATGTAATTTATAATAGTCTGACAAGAGAAAACAGTGCAAAATGTCTTCTGGAATCAAAAGGGGGAAAAAAACCTACTTGCTAGGTGAGGGGGGGGGGGAAGGGGGGTGGAGGCAAAAGCCAAGTTGGTCTACATGGGGAGGGATAGTGGTTCACAGGAGGCCAAATTGGAGCTATGTGGTTTATGCACGCTCTCTTATGTATGTATCTCAATTGATGCTATCTATAAACATTAGAAATTAAGGAAAAAAAGTCTGTTAAAAATTATTTTAATAGAATTTTATTTGCCAAAACATCTACAGCCACAAAAAAAGACTAAGGGTATTATTATTTTATTTAATTTCAATGGAGCACACGCTCCATAATATCCAAGTGTAATTAGGAAACAGTGATACAAGATTGATTGAAACAGAAAGTTATATATGTAATTTGAAAGTGTCACCATATGGCAAGATAATACTTGACAGCAGTAGGAGCACTGGATTCTTAGGTTTTCTGATTCATGTTTGAAGTATTTCTTTAATTCCTTAGTTATTGATCAAAAAATCTTAAAATATATATTAGCATATAAATTTAGTCAGGATCACTTTGAAATATTTTTACAATGTATCAGATCTTTGGGGGGTGGGGGGGGGGGGAGGAATTCAAACAATCCCACTGCCCATACACTTTAAAGCAGCTTATAAAAAAAAAACCTACTCTTGAAATGTGAAGTGAAATATGTAAACACTGGTAATTGTATACTCCTGGAAAAATTGTTAATCATGCTCCAGAACATATTATAAATTTTACATCAAGACATCATCGAATTATTGAAGAGGAAAAAGAATTACAGTTTCCTCCCAAGTCCGACCACGAATGTATGTTTGATGCAGGTGCACTAACTGTTTTAATAGATCATATTGTACACTACATTTCAGGATTTGTGGTACACAAACATCTAAAAATATTAAAAAGTGAAGAGTGTGTTAGTATATTGTGATCTCCATTTCTATTATTTTGGGGATCTCTCAAAACGTACAAAAGTAGAGATGGTCTTATTCATCGTTCACTTGATATAAGTAACATTTGTGAAACGTTTTAAAAAGTATTTAGCAGAAATGTGCATTCAAATTTTGGTTTATTTTTTAAAAAGAAGTTAAACATTTTGCAAACTGAAACACAAGTTGTTCAATTGATAATCTGTGAAAATTTATTCAGTCACCTTAATGAACATTCTCTTGATTAAGATGTGTTGTCTAATTTCACAGCCCTACTTATTAGGACAATTGTAAAAAAAATATCTCTCAGTTAGATTTAGATATGGGGGGGGGAGAATGTTGTACAAAAAAAAAAGAGACTAAATTAGAAACACATTCCACAAATTGATCAGCAACGTGACGAAAGAAATCGTAATAGTAAATTCACTGAATCACGAAGTAAAACACGCCCCTTTAAATCTCATTTTAAACACTCGTTAAAAAATAATGCTAGTCTATTATGTGCAAAATAGCAAGGTTTGCTGATTTTCTACACTACACCAAGAAAAATTTGCGAACAAAGTCATCCCATTGAGAGCTATGACTAAATATTTATAGACGTGCTGCAAAGTTTGCTGTGTCTACCGCTCACTTCAACAACGATAATTACAATTCAACTTACTTATGAAATGATATTCCAGGTTCATTCCTGTCTGGCCTATTTGTGCAACCGTACGCAACACAAGCTGGCATTTTTAAACACTTATACACAATACTAAATGAAATAATCACTGCCTCTACCACAATGTGAACACCTTAATTGTTGGGAAGCGCCATATGGTCGCTGCCGGTGCTGCCACCATGCGGGAGAGTTAGTGCTTGCTTCACCGATTAAGCTCACTTCTTCTCCATATAATCCTTCCTCCATGGTACCGTGAGAGTGTATGGCAGTACTGTCTTTGAAAGCAGTATTTAGTGTAATCGCTGGAGCTTGTGTTTACATGTGCGACCAGTATATTTGGTGCCTGACGTTTTACGAGAAACAAAAACAGTTAAATTTGAAAATAGACAAATTATTTTCATCATTTATAAAGAACTCCTAGTCCGTTCCCGCCTCTAATGACGTCAACTAGGCGAAAGCCATAAACAAAAAGATATATAATTGACTTTTCTATTTATGTCAAATCATTGGTTAGTTATTATATTTAATTTTGCTACTACGAGATGCAGATACTATTTGTGTTTGATATATATGTTCAATTTAATACCATATTTTATTTAGTCAATTCCACGTTTGATTACAAACATTATCGAGAATAGTAAAATATAATACTTCCAAGCAATATGGTAATAATGACATTCGGCCAATCGAAGATTTTCCCAAACAATCAAGCCAGTAGCATTGTAGCAAACCTGAAAGCCGTCTATGTGACAAAGCCCTATGCAAACTTACGAAAATTGAAATTGGTGAAACATCACTGTTCTCATTAGATGTTTTTAAGCAAATGACAAAAATAACTGAAATAGTTTAATAAAAATTTACGAAAAAGTTGTTCTTAGAGAAAGAATTATCTGTTTGACAGTGTTTACTGAGGTGTGTACGGTGAAATGCGACTTGTGTTGGCAGCGTCATTAGTATTGCGGCCGGTGCTGCGATCTGGCGGCGAGCTCCTGGACCTGGCGGGTATTAATTAAGCAGTTCGGGGGAGGGGATGTCGGTTCGAATCCCGACAGCGGCACACCATTAGGGGAGGGCCGGCCGCTACTAATGGCAGATAGATGGATACAGAGATAGCGCCTGGCGGGCGGCCGGCGTGATAGATGACCAGGGAGGGGCGGCAGTGGCTAATTGGGCACATGTCCCAGACAGGGGAACCCCCCACACCCCATGGCTACTGACACCGGGAGCCACGGAGATATCACGATGCACGGAATATATACAAGTACACTAGTCAGCCAGCACATTATGACCACCAACCAACCATCGAAATAATACCAATATCGATAAATATATAGATATTTATATCGATGCCAGGTAGATTCCGATAATCGATAATATAACCCGCTTCATAACGATAACATCGATATTTTCCAATATTACTATTTTAGAAATTAGAAATAACTATGTAAATCAAATCAAAAATAAATTTGAGGTGGTTAATGGATAAAAACTAGGTCTGCAAATATTAACTGTCCATAGATTCTGAAAACGTAGTTATCTTAACCTTTTTCCATGAAGTCTATTCCTAATTTGAGAGACAGTGGTTCCTGCCAGATGTGGGAAATCACTGGGTGCAAGGAACGAGGAAGAATTCGTGTAAAACCCAAATCTGGATACCCGGACGGAAATTCGAACCCACGTCCTCCCGAATGTGATGCCAGAGCGTTAACCGTCCACCGACCAAACTCCTTTTCAAACGGAACTGAAGCCGTTCTCTCTCGTGTTGACATTTTCCGTGTCACTAAAAGTACCAAGGTAGGCGTTCACCTGCCTCAGGGTTCGGTGCTGGTGCCTGTGCTTTTTAATTTATATATTGCGGACATACCTCAACGAAATTGCAGGAAATGTTGAAGACCTGACAATTACTTTCCAGGATTGAAACTTCCAGATTTGTGAAGATAGACTCACTGAGAGTCTTAACCAGCTATATGCATTCTTCTCTAAGTGGAGACTAAAACCAAATCTCACAAAGACAGTCTTGTTGCTTCCACTTTTCAAACCAGCTCGCCTACGTCATAATAAGACCAACCTTTGGACCCCTTGGAAGAGTAGAACACAAAGATCACCCCAAATATCTGGGAGTTACCTTGGATCGAGCCGTCACTTTCCATCAGCATTTATCAAACGGACCCGTGTGAACCTTGTGAAGAAACTGGCTGATATGTCATTGAGTGCAGCCGCTAAAGTTCTTCGAGGAGCAGTCCTTGGTTTGGCATTCTCCGCAGCAGAATACTGTTGCTCTACATGGCTTGGTAGTGCTCATACTGCCAAAGTTGATACCCAGCTTAACGCTGCTATGAGAACAGTGAGTGGTGTCATTAGTACTTCCCCAGTATCCTGGCTGCCTGTACTTTCCAACATAATCCTCCACACATTTGAGGAGAAAATCGATATTGCTTAGAGAATGGGATGGAGTGGATGAAAACAATATCATTCCCCTGCATGATGTCCTTCTTCACCTGCCTCCCACCCGTTTAAAATCGAGGAGACCTGCCCTACTTGGAAGCACCCAGTGACAGACATAACCACTTTAACTTGTATGAAGAGTGGAGAAAGGAGTAGGAAGCCAACAGCCCACACAACTGTGGGCTTATAAAAGATCAGACAACCTGTGTTCCAGGGTTTCACTTGCCTTGGCGTCTTTGGTGTCAATTGAACAGATTTCACACAGGTCACGGAGTGTGGAATGCAACAACGCATAAATGGGTTCCCCGTGAAGATGCGTTTTGTGACTGTGGTGGTATCCAAACTACTGACCACATCGTGATGGACTATCCGACGAGAAGACTATCTGGAGGCCTGGTCACACTGCATCAAGCTGGACCAGCTGCCAGAAAATGGCTTGAATATATAGATATTGTTATTTCATTGTAAATGTCTTTTGTTGTTGTTTTTTTTAACTGCTTTGCGTCTCTCAACAGCGAGGTCTTTAGAGACGGGAAAGGATGGGGACAAGGAATGGGAAGGAATTCGGCCATGGCCTTTTTAAGGAAGCATCCCGGCATTTGCCAGGAGTGATATGGGAAACCACGGAAAACCCAAATCTGGATGCCCGGACGGGGATTCGAACCGCCGTCCTCCCGAATGCGAGGCCAGAACGCTAACCATGTTACAGCACCACGCTCGGTCCCTTTTGTTGTAAATGTCTTTTGTTGTACTTGGCATACGATAATAATAATAATAAACCTGCCTGAACTTACCTTACACATGCGAACTGTACTAGATCCATCACCACACTCCATACCACTGTCGCGGGCTTACGTCTAGCGTATAATCATTATACATATTATTTTTAAAATGTTTTGTGATCATGAGCCATTTATCTCCCTTCATAATACAGTATATTGCCACACTACATCGAAATATATTTTCGAGAAGCTGAGCCCGTATCTCGCATAGATGGACGGTGCGAGCAATGGAGTAACGAACGGTAACGCCCCGGCTGTGTTACGGAATATGACATAGGTCCTAGAGGCCTTCAGTGAAGGAACGCCGCTAGGGTGACGTGGTGGGGATGGTGCAGTGGATTGCGAGCTGTGTGGTGGGCGCGTGGCCAGCCTACAGGAAGAGATGTGCGGCGACTAACGCCGGTGTGGTGCGTGGTGTCTCTGTATTCCATGTCGTTCGTTATTCCAGTGGACGATGTTCTCCGACGCCAAGCAGAAAATGGAATCATCGCATCGCATGACTGAGAGTAGCAGACTCGGCGCCTTCTGCTAAATGGTAACCACGCCGACATGGCGATCACCGCAAATCATTATCGTAGTATATGGTATATTGGCCATCCTTCCGCAGTTGCTTGTTACACAATTGTAAATGGAAACACCGTCTATTAGCAACTGGTTTTATTCATATAGGCTCAGACGCGTTTCGCCCTAGTGGAATGGGGCATCGTCAGTGACTGTGGATGTATTAACATGTTGGTGTTATCAAAATTACAATATTAATATACATAACTAACTAATAATAAACTACATTCTACTTACTAATAATATTTGATGAAGAATAATTTTGTAGTAAACGTATATTAATGTCAAATGTAGATCAACGGTGTTGCCAATGTGCAAAGCAACATTCCAATTCCTCATAGCAGCAATTTGAATCATTAACGATATTTTTATTGATAATTTATGCAAACAAAATTTAATTTGATTCTTAACAAGAGCGAATACCTACCTAAGATCAATAAATGAGCAATCGCTTTAAATGTTATGGTCTCCTGTTTGGTATATCATCATTTTAGGAATTCCATCCTTAAAGGCCAAAAGTACTCGTTTTATTATTTCTAAAAAAAAAAAAATGCCACGAGTCATTTATCGAACTTGACACCTAAACAAAATACATGAATGAGGTATCTTTTTAATGATTAATGTCTTGGCTTCGGTAACATCATAAATTAAGAATGAAACTTTTTGGAACTTAACTATCAGGGTCACGTGTATCAGACAGTTCAGAAGAAAGCCGCTGGGTGTCATTGTATTCGCAAAAGAATTAATCGCGCAGCACCAAATATCACAGAAGAAATTGTATCGCTGGTGTATAAAGCTACTTATAGCGTAAAAGACACATACTTGTTATTTTTGTTACACCAGCCTGTGTTGATCATGGCAGCAGATATCATAGACACAAATGTACTCTTGAAACTGTTATGTTCACCAATTAAATTAATACAATTTTTCTTTCCTTTACTTCTATTCAAAACATTATATACACAAGATATAAAATATTTAATTGCTTCATAGTCATCATTGAACTGATATTCTAACAGGTAAAAAATAATTTGTTGAGACATTTGTTCTGAATAGTAGTAACTGTCGAAATCTGTACAATAACTTTGAAAATATACTTTTTCAGCGCTGTGAATATATTTATATGAAGATTTTAAATACATTTTAGAAATTTTTTATTCCATAGTGTTAATACAATTTTTATAAAAATTTTGATTTAGATTTACAAGTTTAATATTACTTAACCATTCATCAAGTGTGTGTTATTGAACATATGAGAACAGTAACTATCTTAGAAATTAATTGTAGTATCTCCTCGGTTGAATACTTTATTTTTTTATGTCCTTCTCAGTTTTCTGTAATTTACTAGATTATTTTGAGAATTCAAGGTCACATTCCGAATCGATTGATTCATTACAGTTTTCCGTTTGTGTGGATCGCAAAATATTTTGGTTTCCCTCTTTTTGTGTTGTCTGTCTATAGACCGGATCGTTTCTGTTGGATAGAATTGCATTACCATGAAAAAAAAAGGTTGTTCCGCGTCTGTCCACGAAAATGTAGTTTCCTGATTGTCTTTTGTTAAAAAAAATACTGCAGGATATTTTTTCTTCCTCTGTCATTTGGTCTTGAAATAACAGATGTAAAATTAGATTTTCCCAGTAAAGACGTGTTTTGGGATGAGACATTTACACCATCCGTTTATACAATAAGTAGCTTTTCGTATATATTTTCTGTTAAGAATTCATTTGTGTTCTGCTACACAATTCCTATGTAAACAATTTAGCCGATAAATTTTCGCATGAGCTAAGCTCGCATTACTACTAGATAGCAACACACATTACACAGAGATATCCACATTCTGTGTGTGTGTTTCATCCAGATTAGTTTTCCCGTCCGGGCATCCAGATTTGGTTTTTCCATGGTTTCCCAAATCACTCCAGGCAAATGCCGGGATGCTTCCTTTAAAAGGCCAGGGCTGAATTTCTTCCCATTCCTTGCCCCATCCTTTCCCGTCTCTAAAGACCTCGCTGTTGAGAGAGATAAAACAGTAAAAAAAAAGAAAGAAAAAAAAGATTAGCTTTATTTGGGTGAGGTATACAACAGTTGAGCTTCCAGGAGGGGATAGCTCCAGATTTTTACGTCAAAGTAAAGGGCTCCAGGGTAGCATAAGTCAAAGATATTGCTACAAAGGAGCAGGTTCTACTTTCAACCAACAACAAACCACCAACATCGCTATTAATCCCATTTTATTTGCGAAATTTTCGCACGGGTTATCCAGTATCGGCAATAGTATGTAAAGAGAAAACACTGTTATCGTTTACGTCTATTAATTAAATTAGACAAGTTCGGACCAGGTCACCAAAAAAGGAATGTTGGAAAGAGTTCTGCAATGTTTTAAGTTATCGAAATAAGAAGTCAGAAGCATTTGGAAGACAACAAACACTTTTAATCGTCATCAATGCTTGCTGTGACCACCACTTTACAATTTGAACGTGAATTTTTACATCGCGACTTTTTATTTCCAAAGTGCAGGTTCTTCCGTTTGTTAACACTTCCTCCAACTCGACAATGAGTTCGACTACTAACAGTTAATAATCACAATGAAGTGGCTGTCTTTTTCTATTTCACCGCCTACTTTCACTGTTCTGAACTGTTTAATACCTCACTATATCGCGCACTAATTAAATCATATTTCGCGTTTCTCTGTAGGAGCCGGATACAACACGACGCACTTCCCGGCAATGGCGTCCGCTCCCCACTGACTCACTCGGCAGACAGGTGTACATTGTATCCTTAAGGTGGCCATACACGATCGCTCCATTTGGATTTTATCCGTATGGAGCACATACACCATCATTCCATCACTCCAGTCAGCCACGACAGTGAAACAAGAGGCAAAGCAAGCAACAATAGGTTGTCAATTTGCTATACAACATTCTAGTTATGCCAAATACTAAATAAAATGAGCCCGAATTAATTTTAAAGGATATTCAAACTATCTAATACTGAATAAAAATCCTGAGAATTAAATAAACGTCCGAAAAAGTGAGAAATTATTAAAAAAAAGGCTCTGTGATATTACGAAAACTTTCAAAAATACTAACAAATGATTATAAAACAGATTTATTAAATTGAAATAGTTTGACAGGCTGAAAATAGTGACAGGTACTTAGAAATGTAGTGAAACAACATATTTAAAAACATATTTAAACAAGTAGGCTGATACAAAATTAATCTTATCATACTATGATCGTTTTAAAAAGAAGACCGCAAAGAATTGTCTTTTTTTTTCCAACACCGTTTCTCTGTTGGCGTTTATTTTTAAATAATATTAGCAATTGATATATTGCCACAATTACTTATATTTTGTCATGGTAGTCAGTATTGGAGATCCTATAAGCATGGTAAGTCTTTATACTTCTCAATAATCTTATTGAGATGATATTATTATTTATTTTAAAAAAAGAAAAAAAAACGGAAAATAATCGTTCTAATTGTTACTTAATAATATTTAAAACTGTATTATTTTCAGTTCTACATTCAAAATAATATTTAACTAGTAACAAAACAAATATTTCTATAGCAGATTCAAATAAAAAAATAGTACAATGTTGCACAGTCCACTCAAGGCACCGCTGTTGTCTGCTCGGTGGTCGGTGACAGAATGAGAAGAGTTTGGACCGCGGTTTCGCCTTACACGAGCCGACTGGAGTGATGGCTTGGTGTCGCTCCACGTGGTTTTCCCCACACACCGTCAGTTGGCTTGATGGCGTGATGGATGAAACTGATGGATATTGGACTGGACCGGATATCCAAATAATCCTGTCACTCCACGTCATCCCCATAAGTTTCCCCACACACGACGCGATAATGGAGTGACATCGCTCCATTTGGACGGATGGAGCGATCGGGTATGGCCACCTTTACAAGTACAACGCCCAAACAGAGACTTGCTGCACTCGCAGATATTTGTAGTAATACAGGCGGTTTCCTTCCGTTAACTCCGAACCAATGGTTCAAGTTCATGTTCCACAGGCTTACCCACTCTCTCTCCCTACCTCTCCGATCTGACCGGTGTGTCCAGTGTAAATGGGGTAGCGCAGTGGGAACAGACCCGACTGGCATGCGCAGAGCGAGCTCAGTTTCCTGGTTCTGCGCAGGACCTCAACATGGGCGCACTGTGTTTTGCCGGAGCGTTCAAGCTTACGGGCGAGTGCGGTATTGTGAGTGTAATTTTGATTAAAACATCGTGTGAACTGTACTAACAAGCCTGAATGTGCTGTCACCGACTGTATGTCTCACAGCAGAAAAAATACTGAAGATACCGGTATCACATATCACAATTTCCGAAGGATTAACAACATTTAAAACATGGATATACAAATACTACCGCAACAACTGTGTGCTCCCCAGATTTTGTTCCAGAGGATTGTTACGTGACTCGCAACCAAAATTACTGAATTTACCTTCCAAAAAATACATAAAACACATTCTGTGCCGAGTATTAATATTCCTGGAATGTTTTTAAATACCTCCGTCGCATCCACTGTCATTCATAATTTATCGACCAACATCACCAGCAAAAACAAAACAGCAGAACTTATCCATATTAAACCATACACGCCGGAAAAAAGTGACAATTTTCCTGCACACCAACTTACAATTCATATGTATTTTAGTCCTAAATCCCTTTACAATCTGTGGTACCTACATCGTTCATAATCTCCTTAGGTAATTTGTTCTAGTCTTCACTCCGCTACATATAAATTAAAACTTTCATACTCTCTGATATCAGTCGTCAATTGTTAATTAATTAGTATGATCCTCTATTCACTTCCACTTGCTAATTCCAGACCTTCCACCAATATTTATCCAGGCCTCATTGCCAATATATTTCTTGTAATTACTCACTACTATACTTTTCACCCACCTTCTAACCTGCATTAGGGGCCATCCATAAATTACGTCACACCTTGAAAAAGGGGGGGGGGGTCAACAAAGTGTGACATCGTGTGACAAGGGGGGGGTGGGGACGTGTCATAAGCTTTGTGACATCACAGGCATAATTTGTATCACTTTTTGGCTCGTGGCGGAAGATGAAGACGTTGACACATCGAATATTCCCAACACTATCGAAATCAAAAATGAAGTTACTATTATGCCAATATAAACGGTATCAAAGAATGGGTTCAAAATCCATGAACACATGATGACTCAATTTTGTATCATTAATTCGATTTTTATGTTTTTTTATATTTTTTAAATGATTGATTTATTGTTGATACGATTTTTTTAAATAGAAATACATAAATCATTTTGGAAGTGCTGTTTTAATTGCAAAATATGTCACGTCTCACCAGGGGAGGGGGGAGGTGGGGGAGGTTCTCACAAATGCGACAACCTGTGACATGGGGGGAGGGAGGGGTCCCAAAATCATGAAATTCGTGTGACGTAATTTGTGGATGGCCCCCAATGACTCTCACCCCAAATCTTTTAACATTTAGATAATTGAGTGCATCAAAACATCGAAAAAAAGAGGTGGGGAATCTTGAAGGAAATACGTTCGAAAAACTGGAAGCTCCATGTTTAATTCCGAAGACCATGAACATATATCTGCAAGATGAATTGAGAGCAGCTTGCAGGAAAGAAAGAGCGATCAGGAATAATAGAAATAGGTTAGTACACAGCGAGTTTACAAAGATGCTGAAGAACATATTTAGATAAACCATATTAAATGTTTGCTGATAGGAAAGAAACATGCCAAGTGGAACAGGGACGATATCCAAAATGCAGTGACGTCACTTTAACTGTTATTTGTTTTTAAGTAATAACCTTATAGCCGTGATCGTACGTCAAATAAAAAGAATATTGCTAAAAGACTGTTACAAAATTGTCGACAGTGAATGTCACAAAACTATGTAAGGACGGCAATGTTTATTCGTTTATGGAACGGGAATGGAAACTGCATGGAAGAGAAAATCTCGTCAGTTGCTCTGTGCTCACTTCATACGCTCCAAATACGAAATAAGAAGGAACACCACAAGAAGGTATGGGAATCTTACTAACAACTACCTATAATTTTTTTTCGAATTACTTTCCTCGTCATGCGAAAGACACAGTTTCGAACATGTGCGCGATCAGAATTTTTGCCTCATGTATCCTTCGCTTCTGTTTGCTCCTACGGTGACGTCATTCTCAACAAACAATAGTTACTCGCATCGCTTCGGGGCCAACCTTTAGTAGGATAACCTTTTAGAGTAGACCAACCTTCGTCGCCTCTATTAACATGACAGTCTATAATAGGAAGCGATAAACAGCCTCAGGAGAAATAGGAAGTAAGGTGGGATGCGAGAATATAACGCAGAATGTATTTTTTTTTAAATCGTTAACATTAAATTTTAAATATTATTCATTACATATTCTGCGAAATCGTTATTCTTGTGACGTACATATAGGGAGCGTCCATAAACTACGTTACTCCGTTTGAGTCTCCTATGAACCTCCCCCCCCCCTTCCCGGTTTTGCTACTCGACATGGCTCTTCCTCTACCCCCCCCCCCTTTTCTCCCGCGTGCCACGTAGCTTTTCTTGTTACTGATTTCAGTAGACATTTTTTACTGTTTTCTCTTCTCAGACTATCGTAAATTACATACGAAGATAATTAAAAGACGGATATAACTGATCACATGCTGGTGGGTGTTATGTACCTTATTGTAAATGTGACGAATAATAAGCTACCGGGCCTGACTCAGAAACGCCCCCCCCCCTCTCACGTAGCCCAGCGTAACTTTCCAGCCAACTCCTTCCCCCTAGACCACGGCACGTATTTTAAGTACGCTCCCATCATCTTCTGGGATAAACAGGAGTTCCCACGGAAAGTTACCTTTGCAATGACTGTCAGTAAGACATTGAAACCACCAATTTAAAAAGCTGTACTATTCTTGTCAAATTAAAAAGTTAATTTAAACGCAATAAATACTTTATTTCGGTGTTCTGGCAATCCATTTCTTCCCGGATACACAGCTACACGGAATTATACTAAATAATGCCCATAACCTCATTGTCGGGATAAGATCATATGAGGGAACTGTTTCAACAATTTAAATTAAAAATCTGTATCTGATCAATTTCTTTGAGTAGAGGAGGGGTTATATCTCTGGTAAACGTGTAAAATTATCGCTGGATATCAAGCCAGAGATTATGTAGTGTTGTTAAAAACATTAAAATCATTCTAATTGCAATATGTGTATATATATATATATATTTAAAATAATAACACTAATATTGTGCGTGAGAAAATACAGGAATATGGGCAGTGTTCTGTTAATGTCACCGTATGTAGTGCAAACATGAATTGTTAAAATTACAGGAACTGTGAGTGGTATTGGTAATCGTCTGAATATATGTCTCAATACAAATTAAAAGAAGCATATGAGTTGACACTGATAAAATAAATATTATTAAATTAAAATAGTCTAAACCCTTATGAATGAGATTATTTCCAAAGATTTAATTTCAGATCTCTAAACAATATAATCATCTCTAAGCTCAGAAGAAAGAACCAACCGATGGCAGGAATACACAGAGGAGCTGTATGATAGAGGTGATTTGAACAACAGTAGTAGTAAGGATATGTACGTTCTGCTCCCCCTAATTATCTCGCCCGTCCCGCCCCCTGCGGCCGCTTCCCCCTATAATTAGGCGCCGCCGCCCTGTAATTATCTACCTGGCTGCCGCCGCCGCTTTACCGTCATTATCTTTGTAGGTCACGCGCCCGCCCCCTGCGGGCCGCTTCCCCTATAATTAGGCACCTGGTCGACTGTGCGGCCTATAATTATCTACCTGGCTGCCGGCGCCGCTTACCGTCATTATCTTTTGTAGGTCTCGCGCCACGCCGGCGCCACCGGCCTGTCATTATCTTTGTAGGTCACCCGCCCCGCCCCCTGCAGGTGTGCAGGCCGCTTCCCCCCATAATTAGGCACCTGGCCGACTGTGCGGCCTCTGGCCTATAATTATCTACCTGGCTCTTTGTAGGTCACGCGCCCCGCCCCTGCAGCCACGATGGCGCTGCTCACAGTCATTATCTTGGGGTGCATCAGTATAAAAGAAGCGTCGTAACAGGAACTAAGCCAGTTGTATCTGAACTTACACAGAGACAATGTCTTCGCAAAGCATTGAAGATTTGCCTTCTCTCGATGACGTGAATCTGCAAGGTAATTATTTTTTCATACATTGCCAGTTTTAATTATTTATTTAACAAAATTTATGTAGTCTTTTAAACTATGGTATCTTTTTTTAGATTTACTGTCTGAAGGAGCCACTAGTGATGGAAGTCTGTTGGTTTTCGGTTCCAACGAATGGAATTGGGAATTATTTGATAAATATCTCAGTAAGTTTTTTTTTTAATTTCATTTAGTTAACATAGCGTTTTATCCTATGTTACCATTTAAACTTTTTGTTTTTTACAGATACGCCATCTGACGGACTAGAGTTTGAGGGTATACCTACCACTAGTACTTACGATGTACCCATACAAATGAAAAGGTCCCACTTTGTAAGTACTTTTATTTATTGTCTTGTAATTAGATGTCAGCTTTATAATTTTTCATTTAACATAAATCCATGTACTGTTAAATATTTGATACTGTTGATAAAAATTTCATTTAATTAACATTGCGTTTTATCCTAACTTTTTTTTTTTTTACAGATATGCCATCTGAAGAACTAGAGTTCGAGGGTATCCCTACCACTAGTTCTTACGATGTACCCATGCAAATGAATGGTAAGTTATTTATTTCATGCATTCCTTGTAATTAGATGTCAGCTTTATTCTGATAGCTTTCTATCGTTTCATGAGTATAATTTTTCATTTAACAAAAATCCATGTACTGTTTTAACTTAATATTGAATACAGTATGCTTTAAAAAAAATTTCATTTTTTTTTTTTCATAGATTTACTGGAGTGTGATGAAATTAACGTGCCCAGTAAACGGAGGAGGACTCATTCCATGCAACCAAATGGTAAGTCTCACTTTGATATTTTTTTTTTATTACATTCCATGTAGCTAGGATGCCAGCTTAATTCTCATCGGTTTCAGGTACTTCTGATCCACCCAGGGTTTTGCAATTTGCAGAGCCAGCGAGTCATGAGACTTTATCTGGTGCAGGCTTGGAACAGGAATTAACTGATTGTGAGTACAT
>JARYHS010008075.1:183165644-183225501 GCA_031002005.1 Vandiemenella viatica
TAACGACGATCAATCTACTACCGTGATATTCAAGTGCACAGAACCAACCGCGACAGTTTCAAAGAGTGTGTAATTCCTTGCGCCGAAGGGCAGAGGCATACACCTGCTACGAAATTCGAAAGTATGTGTTTGCAGCCCAATGATTATTAGACATTTTTGTATTGTCTTGGTGCATACTGTCGCCTTCTGAAATATTCAGTACTTCTTATAACACCGATAAGCAGTTGATCCCTGATATAAATCGCTTCCTATCCTAGCTCGTAACCGTTTAGTATCTAGGCATAACCTGAAATAATAAGCACAAGGGTTCGATATCTGAGAATTTTTAATCCTTATCGCTATACGTCTCGTCGACGTCAAGGTTATTAGAGGCGGGAATAGTAATGGGAAGGAATTCGGCCATGGCATTGTAAAGGAAGCATCTCGGCATTTGCCGGGACTGATTTGGGGAAACCATAGAAACCCCAAATCTGTATGCCAGGACTGGGATTCGAACCCTCGTCCCCCGGAATGCGAGGCCAGAGAGTTGCCGCTCACTCACCAACCTCGGTACGAAGCTGACCCAGGAAATGACTGTCGCAAAAAGATTACGATGGAATGTAGTAAAGGAAGATCTCAAGATAGATATCACATAAATCGTGTCCACAGACAGTGGAGTTTAATAAATTGAAGTGCTTAAGGGAATACGGAAACGGATTTTGGCTGAAAAAAATCGATTTTCGTTTTATTGGCTTATTATATTCCGCCAAGTTTCCTATTTAAAATGACGTATCATACATGGCTCTACTACAATTATAACTATTTTTTTTTTTTAGGTTTGTGAGATCGGGTATTGCGCTTTTGTTATAACACTTCTCTCATAGCTGACCATAATTTTTTTTTGGCAGTATATTCATGTGACATGAATTCAAATATCCCGCGTTGACAGCGATTCTTTATACACTATTTGTCTGAAAATGTTTGTCTCAGGTTTGATGAAGTTAAACTATGACTTTTTTTTACTTTAAATTGTGAAGACTGTGAAGAGTATTAACTATGGATCAGGAATGTTTTAATCTTATTCCTCCGTTTCCCGTAAGTTTAATTTTTACTTGTTCTAGGAACATTATCTCAGGTACTGGTGAACCTAGAAGTCTGAAATTTCAAAGACATAATCACATGGGTTTCTTTTACATACTGAAACAATAATTATTTATTTACTTCATTTTCAAAAAATTTAGAGATGATAATCTATTGAAAAGTGATGGAAAAAAATTACTTTAAGTTTAATATAAAATATCTCTGTAAGTAAATACGTTGACAAAAAAACTGTTGTTTCAGAATTGTTACAAGATATCAATGGACATACAGTAAAAATTTTATCTCTCTAGTTCCAGCATTTTGTGAGAAAATGTTCCCTACAGTAGACATAATTTAACATAGCGGGGATAGGCGATTCCATATCGCCTTAAGATTCAGTTTGAAATTGGATGAGAGTTTAGTTTGGCCGCTAGTGGCTGGAAGAGAAAGTGACCTTCTCCCCAAATAACATTCACTGGCTGTGAATTGCAGCAAAGCCTCTTAGCAATGCGAACTGTGCAGCGGTACGAAGCAACTTGATGGTACTGCTCGCACGCAAGTGCCCACAGAGCAATCTTAAGCTACTCTGTTATGCCACTATGCGCAACCCAGCTTATTTGGCCCTAAGCGGCAGCGCATCTGCTTTCATAGGCGGCGTGTTCAGCAAAGGTCCTATTCGTGCTTCGCGCTTGGCTCTCTAAGAATCAGGCTTTGCTTATTCAATTTGCTTGCTTGCTATGAGTAACTGCTGGTACACTAAACAATCACAGCACCTGGAGGCGACTCTTATCAGCATCAACAAAGTCCGCAGCCTCTATTCGCCTCCGCTGGCTTAAGCCCAATACAATACATCTCAACTGATAAAGCTTGCAGTAATATTTAGTGTGTGAAATTCGTTGCTGAGTCTAGTAAACCAATACGGAGCACCCACTAATTACGTGAGGTGTTTTTCCTGACCCGTCCCCCTCTAGTGAGACTTCGTCGGACCCCCCCCCCCCCCTTCTGGTAAGATTTGGTCGGACACCCTTCAACCCCCCTGTAAAATGATATGAAACCCCCCCCCCCCTTATGAATGACCTCGCAAATTTTTGATTTTTTATATCTTTTTTATTTAGGTCTCATGCTCCCAAAGGCGGTTATACCCCTCCCCCCCTAAAGTCGGGTTTCACCCTCCTAAAATAGACTTTTGCGTCATTTGTAGATTTTTTTTTTTTTTTTAGAATTTCAAAACTGATATTTTCGTTGACCGCCCCCCCCCCTCCTCTATTTCACCTCACGTAATTAATGGACACCCTTAATGATAATTTATAAGCATATGGAAATATCACAGAGACCTTCTGTGGTCAACGTAGACAGAAAAAAAGAAGTAGATAAACAAATAAATTCGCTTGTATTAAAAACCGAAACGCAAAAGAGGTTGACTGCTTTCGGCAGCTGGCTTAGTTGTTTGACCTTCATTGCAGTTTTTGGGTGATGCTATTTCGATCAGACACATACAGCTCGCTATATATTTATATATGTAAAGATTCATCGAAACAACAAGCCTCATGTGGGTCGAACTATAGGCAAAAGCAAGTGCTTTATAATGGTCGCCATTTGAAGCACGACTTCTGAATGGCTTGTTTTGCCTCATCGTCACCACATACAAATATATACATATATTTAAAAAAAAGAAACCCTTAGTGCCATTATAATTCTGCTGGAGAGCTTGTTTGTGTTTCGCAATCAAGCAAAAACTAATAAAGTGAATTTTGTCGCCCAGCTGTAACTCAACACCGATCGACTTGCAACACCTTGCGCAAACACCGAGCGCCGGGTCGTGTTTACACTGTGTGTACGAGTACTCGCGCTATCTGGCGAGCGATGCCGAAATATCACGCGCGCTGGGTCAGTGTCTGTTTTCGATATCTCTGGATGTTTATCTCCATTATGACAACAACTGGAGGCTCGAGCGTCCAGGATCGATAGCCTGCGTGATACAAGATAGATCAAAGGCCGCCGACAATAACAGTGGTGCCAACCTTTTCTGGTGACGGCGTGGGCGACGTCGGCGAGCAGCAGCAGCAGCAGGGCTGCCAACGCTGCGAGGTCGCGACGCCACGCCGACGGTGCTGCCATGGTGCGGGGTCAGAGGTCAGCGGGCCGGCTGCTCCACTGTGGACAAACAAAAACAACGGCTTACGACAACACACACATGGGATACCATACCCCCGAACAGAGTTTAGCATCATTACCACTGTCACAAACATAACACACGCGTAGACGAAACTACACTACAACTATCTGTTTTTATTTTTATTTATTTATTTTTAAATTAATTTAAATCCGGCAGAGAGCAATCTTCCAGCTGCAATTTCCCGTACCCGTCTACTTGTGCTCTCTGTAAATTTTAATTTTCATTTCTTTCATTTTTTCTATAACCTATTCAGGATTTTTCTTGGTGATTTATTTCAATACCTCACCTACAAACGAAAATTTTCGCACTCCTTAATGCCTGTAATCGAGTGCCAGCTTGTGGTCATGGTCTTCTCTACCCTTCCATGCATTACTTTTAATTCTTAGACCAATATCTTTCCACGCCTCATCACCAATATACGCCTTGTACACTCCCATGACCCTCTTGACCCTACTCTTGTCTTCCATTGCAACCCATTCCAGCTCTTTTATCATATCTGTTAATGATTGCATTCCGCGATAATATGCAGACACACATCTAGCAGCTCTTTTTTGCCCCTCCCCCGCCCCCTCTCCTCCAACTCCTATATTTGATACTAAAAATATGGATTCCGTTCTACACTACTATGTTCAAGTAATACTCTCACAGCCGTTTTGAAACATAATTCCCTCACTCTTTTGGTAAAACCCCCTCATAACGCTTTAGAAGAACTGTTGTATTTTGAAACTTTTTCCGTGCTACGTGGCCAATTCATCCTGTCCCATTGAGTTTACTATCGAATGTGATGTTATGCCAGGATATTCGCACTTCAGGATTCAAGCAAGCTATTCTGTTCCCACCATATGATCATAATCAAACTTCAGTATTTTTATCTGTGTACACAGTAAGCTGCCCGTTCTTGTCATATATGTCTATCTCATGTTGACCTATTTACCTAGATATCATGTCCAGATAACTCTGCAGCTAATATGAATTATAAATATTATTTATCCACGGATGATATCAACCTACAGATTTATCACATAAATATTAAAATCTCTTCACATTTTTTTTATTTTTACGACGTGTCAGGTTCTTCGGTGGTTTAATTAATATAGTAATTAATTAAATAGTCCACCATAGGTTCAGTTTAAGATTTTTGTTTGTTTTCAAAACAACGTCAGCGATATTGTTTACGTGCTATGATACAATATCCAGAGATACTACTCACGCAATCTTTGGCAGTTCCAAAGTGAATTTTTATTAAACTTAACTGTAAAATAACTCTGTCCTTTTGCTGATTTCTTTATATAGGCTCTATCGAAATTTCTGGAATTCTCCAAAGACTTCCGTGGATATTTCTCGAACATTAACAATTACTCAAACAATTAAACATATTAAAAACAATCAGAAATGCTACTTAATCATTTAACATCATTACAAAACAGTCCGAAATGGAAATCAAAGAAATTTAAACACAAAATTATTTACAGAAATCATATTAAACTGTAGAAAATTGTCCTGTAGACATCATAACTTGCATTAATACTTGGAATTACACACATTTAAGCAATTCCCTTGCACAATTCTGTTCTTAAACATATTAAATGGCCTTTAAATAATTTTTTCTCATAAAACAAAGTCTATATACACTGATTTACAAGAAATTGTTAAACAAACATACAAGATCATATTCAAGCAAACTTTAGCTCCCTAAAATACTTCATTAAATACAATTGTATTTAAAATTCTGGAATGAGGGCTGTTACAAACGGTTATATCAGCTTCTGTTGTGTGTTAAAAATCATGCAAATATCTCTGCTTTCCTATGTTCTCAGTTGCAGTACAATATTTAATCGTTACAGTTACTATTTTTTCTATTTAATAAATTTATTCCTGAAGATTAATTTAGTCACTTCTCGCGTTCTAAATGTTTGTAGAACAAAAAAAAGAAAGGTACAAAACCGAGTCAGGTGGAGAGCGACCTCCCTGTTCTTTCTGGTATTCGAAAGGACAGGTACTTAAATCCCCGTCCAGCCATCTTTCTGTTGTCTCTCTAGGCAATGGCTGGATAGTTCCTTAAAAAGACCATGGCCGAACATGGTCCCTTACCCGATTCCATTCCTTTCGGGTGTGAGAAATACTCTGTGTCGTACAGCACACTAGGATGCTATAATTGTTGGATGATTCGACTGTAAGTAATGCTGGAGCTCGGTAGACATCTGGGAGCGTCCATAAACCACGTGGCTCCATTTGACATCCCGTGAACCCCCCCCCCTTACCCCTCACGTAGCCCGACGTGACTTTTGCCTCTGCCCCTCCCCCCCACGTAGCACTAACTTTTTTCCCTTTTGATTCCAGAAGACATTTGTACTGTTTTCTCTTCTCAGACTATTGTAAATTACATACGGAGATAATTAAATGAATCAAATAATATTCACATGCTTTTGTGTGTTCTGTACCACATTTTAATTGTGAAAAACTGTGGCCTGGCTCGGAATCTCCCTGCCGCCGCCCCCCCCCCAAAAAAAACCACGTAGCGTAGCGTAGATTTCAAGCCGACCCCTCCCTCTCCTCCCCCGAGACCACGCTACGTAGTTTATGGACGCTCCGTTATTAACTTGCTGATTTGCTTTGGAAAGCAGAGGTGCTTGCATGATTCTCAAACCTGATCAGCCTATTTCCATGCATGCGCCATATTCTTCTCGTCTTCCGGCGGCCATAATTATGTGCGTTTTTTTTTTTTTTTTTTTTTTTTTTTTAAATATGTACTTAATTTTAGCAACGCCATCGGCATTGTTGCACGTCATTGAAAGTAGTCCCACGCGCATCGTACAATTTTTTTTAATTGAGTAGACAATTTATTCATGGGATAAATCACTGTTCGACGGTGGAGCTAGGATTTTCTCAATCAGCAGCAGCAGCCGTTGCTAAAGCAGTCTAAAAATCAAAGAAATACGTATAAAATGCACTAGAGAAGTAAGGGAATTGGAGTACAAAACTCAGGTCAGACCACTGCTGGAATATGGTGGTGTGTTTTGGGATCCACATTTTGGGTGTCAAATACAGGAGTTGGATGGGGTGCAGAGGAGGGCTGCCAGTTTTGTCTTTGGAAATTACCGCAGAACACAATCGGTAACTAAAATGATAAAGGAGCTGGAGTGGGATTAATTTGAGGATAGAAGGAGAGTGAAGAAAGTCACGGGAGTGTAAAAGGCATATATTGGTGATGAAGCTTGGATAGATATTGCTGTATGAATGAAAAGTAATGCATGGAAGGGAAAAGATGACCGTGACTACAAGCTGGCACTCGATTTCAGGCACAAGGGTGTAGGAAGATTCTGTTTTCTAGGCAACGGCGCCGGGGATTGGAATAAGTTATCAACAGAAGTGATGAATAATTTGCCAAAAATATTGAAAGAATTTAAACTTAAAATATGTAGCGGGCAAACTTAGGTGGGTGCAGGAAAGGGGGAAGCCGGTCGTGTAAGGAAATTGCTACTGGAGCGTGAGTTCCATCGCAATTTTAAGTAAATATTAAGTTAAATACTAAGAAACCATCCTGACATTCACCTGAAACGATGAGAAACGAAAACCTGGACGGCCTGACAGGGATTCAAACGCTGGCCCTCCGGAGTGCGAGGCTAGAACGTTACCACTCACCAGGGACACTCGGTGGTCCAACGGAAGCCTTGTTGATTCTAGAAAATGTCCCTCCGTTGAATCCTGTTATCTTGTGAACTCTTCAACTTATGAATTTGTCACCATCTTAGTGACTAAAAATAAGTGTTAATCTGCATGCGATGGCAAAAGTCCGACAAGAAAAATTTTGGTATTTACCCTCTTATCCAGAAAACTTTGCGGATACTGGGGGAAAATCTATAAAAGATAAGCATGCCTTCACTTTTATTACAATACAATTAATCACAAAATTATGGTTTGTAGCTTCCTCACAATATTCAGTGAGGCATTTTGGTAAATTTGGTATCTGAGCAGATAAATTGTTTCCACAAAAATAAAAAAAAAAGACGCACCTATATCATCCAATGTATAATTTCATAAATCGAATAAAAAGTCTAACTTAGAAAGATAATATGAAAAATTTTCAACTATTTTTCAAGATTATTAGTAATTTTCTTCAATTTATTTTTCTGTGTTTCATTGATACCAATACACTATTTGAAAAACTATTGGCAAAACGTAACATGAATTCTACTTATTTTTTTTAGAAAAAAAAACTTTTATTCACGTCTTTAAGAAATTTTACATTTTTTTTAGTGAATTGATTAAAAATATTTAATTCAGAAATAAGTATGGAAGCTACAACGCGTGATTGTCATAAAGACGCACTCGACAACACAACTTATACATACAGGGTGATTCACGAAGATATGCAAATATTTTAATATTTTATTCTACAGGTAAAACTACAGAAAAACTTTCATATAAACATAGGTCCGCAAATGTTTAGATTCGGAGTTACGGCTAATAAAAGATTTTGCCTGAAATTTAGCAACCTCGCTAATATGAAGCTATCGCAAAACTGTACCAGGTTACAGTAAAGCATGATTTCCATTTATTTTGTTGTTATTGATCTGGTGAATGTAATAAAACAAGTACCAGACGCGTATCTGCAGTAGTTTTCCAGAAATTCCAGTGATTAAACAAGTAAATTTATTTACTTCCCATTGTATGTACACTGTAGAACTTCTTTAACATTGAGCTATGGTATTAATGAAAGCAGATTATCTGACACATTCATACTGTTTTAGTTAACTTTATTACCATCATTTTCCAAAAATAAATTCTTTACAACTTCTGCTGAAAACTTTGTGCAATTGTCAGGATTTTTTTTTTTTTTTAAATGGCCCAAGTAGTTAATAAATTACAAATTTTCCCAAATTATTTCTATGCTTCTTTGAAATTTATGGAAAACTACTGGCGATACACGTCTGGGACTTGTTTTATTACATTCACCAGATCAATAACAACAAAATAAATGGAAATCATGCTTTACTGTAACCTCGTACAGTTTTGTGATGGCTTCATATTAGCGATGTTACTAAACTTCAGGCAAAATCTTTTATTAGCCATAACTCCGAATCTAAACATTTGCGGACCTATGTTTATACGAAAGTTTTTCTTTAGTTTTACTTGTAGAATAACATACTAAAATATTTGCATATCTTCGTGAGTCACCCTATATATATATATTTCTAGTGGGTAATGCGCCCCGGCAGAATTGCCCCTGCTCAAACACCTTGCCGTACCACGAGTTTTGACGTTAAACGTTTTCGGCGTGACGTAATGTTTCCGCATCCTGCCGAGAGTGCCCTATGGAGAGTGTCGGAAGTGATGGTGTGTGAACTCACTGGTTTGGCTGGTGGTGGCGGCCGCCGACGTGGTGGAGATGTCGCACGCGCGTGTCCCAGTGGAGGGCCTGCCCTGGACTGACCGCCCCCTCACTCCAGCGACTCCAGCGACCGCACGGGTCACGGCTCCGCTTCAAAGAGTGCGTCACGCACGCATCACGCCTAACCTTAGCTCGTCCCTCACACAGAACAGGCTACACAAGAGCAGATCAATTTAGTCTTGTCTGGTGACTGGCAGGGTGTTTTCACACGTTATTTCGGCGATCGGAAACTCTGTCGCCATCCTCTGGTGTGTTCAATAAATAATCAATAATTCAATAATTACAATAACTAGAACTACAGTATACTAGAGACTGATGTCCAACGATTGCAGCCGTTCGGTTGCTTCTGTGGTTACCTTGTGAGTATGATGCATTATACCACTGAATCTCTTATGGTTTGCTGGCGGTTAGCACTGTCATGAGTAGGGTTCTCTATCATTCCCCACTTCTACATCCAGTAGTTGCCTGTTTTCACTCGGTTCAGTGCCGTCCAGGTTTTCCTAGGAAGGTTGAATCCAGGAGGCTGTCGTGTAGGGTCTTGGATTAGCGCTTGTTTGTCGGGGTTGGAATTGGTCCTCTGAGCGCACCATGCTCCGCCTATGTTGAACTTATTTTGGACCAGCTCTTGACCAAACTTCCTTGTTGAATACATAGATTTTAGTCTATTTGGAGCTTTTATGTGTGCAAAAGTAGACTAGCCTCCTCGTGGTGCACCCTGAGCAACGTGGCAAATTCGCGGCTGAATAGTCTTCATCTGGGCATAGAGCTTTAGGTTGTGGATACCCCAGCAATTAGAGGATACAGAACAATGTAGAAGAATGTGTGCTGTTCTTATGCAGGCATCTAGAAGTAGCTCTGAACACTTTGGTGAAGGGTCTGTAATAGTCCCCAGTCGTCCTACATGTGAACACCTGGGTGAACACCTACTGCGACCACGATCTCAACTTCTGGGGCATCCATTAATCAAGTCGGTTTTTTCCGGAATTCAGGACCTTCTGCCTCCTTCTCCGTGGTGAGATTTGGGGAGATCTGGTTGTTCCCTACCCCCCCCCCCCCAAGATGACGTTAGATTTTGACGGACACCCCTCCCCCCTATCTGCTGATTGACATCAAAATTTTTTTTAGACTTTTCTCTGCTCTCCTGCTTCTGAAAGCGGTCATACACCCCCCCCCCCCCAAAGTCGGGATTCGTTATTCATTTGGTGATATATCTCCCCCCCCCACAAAATCGACATCCGCGTAACTCTACTGTCCATTATGCCCCGTCGACGTCGAGGTCATTAGAGGCGGGATGGGACTAGGAACGGGAAGGAATTAAGCCATGACCATTTTGAAGGAAGCATCCCGGCATTCGCTTGGAATGATTTGGGGAAACCATGAAAAACCAAAATCTGGATGCCCGGACCCGGATTTGAATCGGCGTCCTCCCGTAAATGTGACGCCATGATGTTAACCACTCACCAACCACGCTTGGTGTATCGTTGATGAATTTCAAAAGCTCACTGAGTTCCCCTTCTACCCCCCAACTCTTGGTGAGTTTTCGTGAGATTTTGCCCCACTCCCCCCTGCCCCCTCCCTATTTTAATTGTAATTAATAGACGCCCCCTAGCAGCCAAAATGGCGTTCGATTAAATTAATAAAACACTCTTTACTAACTGCAAAATACGTCAGGGCATGTTCGTGTTGTGTTAGTGTTTTATGTGTAGCTGTGTCATTCTCCTCTTTAGCAAACACCCACGGGGGGGCAGATGTAATGAAAACGGAATGCTTAATTCCCGCTCAAAGGAAGATTCACGCAGGCCGGAGTTATTTGTTTTACAAAGTTTGTTTCCACGCAATAATCCGCTAATGCCGTCCGCTGAAATGAAAAATATTTTTTGAAACAACAAATCTCTTAAAGCAGCCGGTCAGCACCCGACCCCGTCTGCCCTGCGGGGCGCAAATCCCCTCCGGTAAGCTCTTTAAAAGGTGGCGCCCCGTGTTTGAATAATCGCGGACTGTGGCGAACAAAGCGTCAAAGCGGCCGAGTGTTGGCGTTCGAATTAGTTAAAAAGCTCACATACACACGCGACACTCCTAAACGAGCGTGTGCATACACACATACAGGGTGTTCAGCAATGAAAGCAACCGCCGATAAATCACATCATGTTCTACAATACGAAAAAAATTATTTTAGTAAACGTCTCACGATTTTCGAGATATTGATTTACTTAATATTTTTTCAAAACATGTAACTTTGTTCAATTTATTACATGCCATTTCTACAAATTAAGACTTTTTGAATCTTGTTTTTTTTTTTAATTTTCTCAAAGATATTTGAGTAATCTAAAACAATGTTCCTTTTTTCTTCAAACGTTAAAAATACCTTGTAAAAACCATAAATAGTATAATTATTTTATACTTCTGTTATAATGATTGTTTTATTGTAGGTTTTTTTTCGTTTATTTTGTTGGCATTCTGGGTTGTACCCATAAAGCCACTTTCGTTTTGCAATTTAACATCTATAATATAACAATCATAAATCATGCAATTGGCTGTTTTCATTATACAGAATAACATCAATAAAATACCAATAATAATTAAATGCAATCTCCATTTTCGTTTTATGCAAGAACATCCATAATATAACAATAATTATGTCATAACTTTACCCGTTTTCATTTTATAGGATAGCATCTATAATAGGACAATAATAATTAAATGCAATTAGCCATTTGCATTTTACAGGATAACATCCTTAATATAACAACGGTAGATCGTGCGTTAAACATTTTTGTAATACCGAATACCACCAGTCAATTATCAATAATAATATCATACCATTAAGTGCATGTTATTTACAATTGATTTCAATCTGACAAAGAGACGGTTGTGCATTAATTTTAAACATGTCATCTAAAACAATGTTCCTTTTTTCTTCAGAAGTTAAAAAAAAAACCTTGTAAAAATCTTAAATAGTAAAATTATTTTTTACTTCTGTTATAATAATTGTTTTATGGTAGTTTTTTATTTATTTTGTAGGCATTCGGGGTTGTACCCGTACAGCCACTTTCGTTTTGCAATTTAACACCTTTAACATAACAATCATAATATCATGCAATTGGTTGTTTTAATTATACATAATATCATCAATAAAATACCAATAATAATTACATGCAATTACCATTTTTCGTTTTACACAAGAACATCAATAATAAAACAATAATTATATCATGACTTTACCCGTTTTCATTATATAGGATAAGAACTATAATAGGACAATAATAATTAAATGCAATTAGCCATTTGCATTTTACAGGATAACATCCTTAATATAACAATGGTAGATCGTGCATTAAACATTTTTGTAATACCGAATACCACCAGTCATTTATCAATAACTAGCGGAGTTCCTGGCGTTGCCCGGTGTACTTGGCGTAGATTTAACCGTACCCTATTTTTATTCCCGCAAAACATTTGTACAAAGTTTCATAAAACACGCGCCAACTTTTTCGGAATTAAAGCAAACTTACATTCACCCGCCCCCTACCAAGAAACTGGTGGGCTGAAGTTTATTTGCACGTATACTATTTTCATTCGTCCGAAAAGATTCATGTATATCAAGATCGATAATTTGGTTAAGAAATTTCATTACTACATTACTGAACAACCCTAGATTATGTTAAAAACTTACATTTGATTCAATTTCGAAGTGAATGGATAAACTTGTGGCTCGAAACGCCAGATCCTTTAACTCTGCAGATAAAATATCAAAAGTGAATCCGGAATAATATTATCGTAAACAGAAGACTAATGCTGAAGGCCAGAGATGTTGTCCCGAGATCGTGCTTAAAGAAAATCTCTGTTGTTTTTACGGTTATGCATGTCGTTTAAAAATTGATATCCCGAATTAAAGGAAAGAATACTTCATGCTATGGCTTTTAAAAATTGAATATATCGAATTAGAATACTTAAAGTTTTGTTTAGTGTGCAAAATAATTATTACTATAAGTTATCTTATTGCTTTAATTAAAGGGCTATGGTCAGAGACATTGTGTTTTGTGTTTAGTGCGGAATATTCGGCATCTAGTGATTCCTCCTGTGGAATTTCTCACCATACGTTCAGAATTTCATTTAATGCTCCTACATTATTTAACGTTGAAACATAAGACATGCCAGACAAGTGAATTAAGATTCTAGGCTTTAAAACGGTGAAAACTCCATCGAAATCTGCCCCATAATTTCCGAGTTTTTATACGACCAATATGTCCGGTTTTTGGTTTTATAGATATAGATAATATCATACGATAAAGTGCATGTTATTTAGAATTGATTTCAATCTGCTAAAGAGACGGTTGTGCATTTTAAACATCTAGTAAAAAATGATGATAATGGTTTTTTTTAAATATATTCTCAAGGGTATTTTTTAACGTTTTAAGGGTTCAAAAAATCTTAATTTGTAGAAATGGCATGTAATTAACTGAACAAAGTCACATGTTTCGAAAAATATGTTTAAAAATATGAATATCGCGTAAATGGTGAGACTTTTAATGAAATAAAATTTTCTCATATAGTAGGACATGGTGTGACCGATTCGCGGCTTCAGGATTATCCTTTCTTTCATAGACACTCTGCATAATATACAGGGGATCCAAAAACACTTTCTCAAGCATTGGGGGTGTGTTTCTCAAAGCAAAACAGTGAAAATTATATTCATCTGAATATTCTTTGTTTTTTAGTTATTTCTGACGGAACAGTTTACAACGACACATTACGGGAAAGTCGGGTAGCCCTAGACATTTAAAGTTCTAATAAACCAACCTCGCTGCGTCGGTAAAACTTTATTGTGAATACGCGCCCTGTAGTGTAAAAACAAATCCAACTGAGCTGCGGCTTAGTGAGTTCCACACTAATACGTGTTTCGTTCCTGGCAGAAGTTTTTCGTCGCTCCTGTCAAAATTCGTTGAAAATTATCGAATATGATGCGTCAAATAAACGTATAGTAACGCGGGCTTGAAAAATCCGAAAGTGCGATATTTTAACATCTTCACCGTATAAAAAATGTGGAGAGGACGGGCAAAAGAAGTGAAGGTAGTTAAAAGTGCAAAGAGAAAAAATAAATATGTAAAGGCGCTACAAAGACGTTGAATACAAAGAAAAGTATTCAGTGTCTTTCCAAAGCAAATCAAGTGAAACAGACCGAATGCATCGCACGTGGAGAAATTTTTAAAGAAGGCTACATACATTGCTATGAAGCAAATACAGGGCCCATGAAGATTAAATACATTCTTCAGATATCCGTTGTTTCTGTGATTTACGTAAGGCCAAAAAACGACTAGGCCACCATTTATAATTCTGTGTCAGGATCTATCAGACAACTTCTGTGTTGCCAAAAAATGAAGCCGAAAATTTTTTCAATTTAATTCGTCGAAAAAACAAAGTTTTGATTACTAACCTATTATTAATATGAATGCAGAAGTTTCGAGTTTAATTTTATGATTAAAATAAAGATAAAACCTGTCTTTTATTTTTAACCGACTTCAAAAAAGGAGGAGGTTCTCAATTCGTCTGAATTTTTTTTTTTTTTTTTTTTTTTTTTTTTTTTTTTTTTGATGTATGTTCAGCGATATCTTCGCCAATTTTGAACCAATTTAAATGAAATTTTTATAGTGGATAGAGTATACCTCCAAAGTGATCCCATATGAATTTCATTGAGAAACCACCCCTTCTACCCCTTTACACCCCTTAACTTTTATACAAACCCACACTTTTTATTCGATTTTGATGGAACTTTGGAAACGTATAGTAAAAAATAAACAGAAAAATACTGTTAACTTTTGGTTTGAAAAAACCGAACCCTCTCCCCCTATCCACCCCTTAATTTTTGCCGATGTTCTTTATACAAAGCTAAAGTCGACACCATTTAACTGATCTCCATTAAAGTTGGCATATACATGTAATTTTTCATGGAAATGGTTTCTGATCCAAAAACAAAAAAAAAAAAAAAAAAACCTTCTCTCCCTTTCCACCACTTAATTTTTATACAAACCCACATTTTTTATCCGATTTCAATGGAACTTTGGACATTTATAGTCAAAAATAAAGAGAATAATGCTGTAAACATTTTGTATGAAAAAACTGAACCCATCTCACCCTATCCACCCCTTAATTTTTGCCAATGTTATATATACAAAACCTTAGTCGTCATCATTTAACTGATCTCCATTAAAGTTGTCGTATACATGTAATTTTTCATGCACTAGGTTTCTGGCCAAAAAATAAAAAAGCCACCCCATCTCCCCCTTTACATCCCTTAATTTTATATAAACCTATATTTCTTATCTGATTTTGATTGAACTTTGCCAATATATACTTTCAAACAAACAGAAAAATCTTGTCAACATTTGGTCTGCCAAAGCTCAACCCCTCTCCCTCCTACCAACTCCTCAATTTTTTTTTTTTTATTTTTTTTTTTTTTTTTTTTTTTTTTTTTTTTTTTTTTTATGAAAAGCTACAGCCGCCATCGTTTGACCTATTAACACGAAAGTTGGCGCTTATATGTATTTTTTCACGAGGAAGGTTTCTGACCAAAAAATAAAAAAAACCACCCCCACTACCCATTAAACAGTTTAATTTTTATACAAACCCAGAGTTTTTATCCAGTTTAGATAGGACTTAGCAAACTTTTACTGTAAAACAAAGAGAAAAATAATGTCAGCTTTGGTTTGCAAAAACTGAACCCTTTTCCCCGTTTCCGTCCCTTGACTTTTGTCAATTTTCTTTTTGAAAAGCTACAGTTGACACCATTTGACCAATCTGTATGAAAGTTGGCACATATATGTATTTCTTTATGGAGAAGATTCCTGACCCAAAAATAAAATACTACCCTGGATCCCCTTTTACATCCCTTAATGTTAGTACAAACCCACATTTTAATCCGATTTCGGTGGAACTTCGCATGTGTATACTTTAAAGCAAATAGAAAAAGAAACATACTACTCACATTACTTTGACAAAAACACCAACCCTATTCCCCTTTAATTACTGTCAATGTTCATTATATAAAGTTACCGTTTCTATCTGATTTTGAAGGAAGCATGCTCATGTATACTTCAAAACAAACAGAAAAATATTGTCTGCATTTGGTTTAGAGAAGCAAAACCTCTCTCCCCCTTTCCACCCGTTTAATTTACACAAAGCACAGTTTCTATCTGATTCTGAAGAAAATTTGCACACGTATACTTTAAAAAATACATAACAATTGTGTTTAAATTAGGTTGCAGAAGCCAAACCCCTCTTCCCATCTACCCCCACTCCTCCTAATTTCCAATGCTCTTTATAGATACCTACCGTTTTCATCAGATTTCGATGGAACGCTGCAAATGTATACTTAAGAACAAAGAGAAACAGTCTGTTTACAAAACCCAACCACTCACTCCCTTATCCCATTTAATTTTTGTAAATGTTCTTTACACAAAGCTACAGTTTTTATCTGGTATCGATGGAACTTTGCACATGTATACTTTAAAACAAAGAGAATAATACTCTCCACACTACCTTAACAAAAACCAAACTACTTTTTACCTGCACAAACCTTAATTATTTTTCTATACAAACCTAAAATTTTTATATGATATCAATATAAATTTACAAACGTATACTTAAAATAAATCAGAAAAGACAGTCTACATTTGGTATACAAAAGCCCAATCCCTCTTCTCTTTTGCCCCATCGTTTATAATTTCCAATGTTCTTTACAAAATCCACAGTTTTAAGTACCATCAAAATCAATTAAGCTATTTTTAAGTCATTGCAGAATATATACAAAATGTATGTGTCCTAATGTCTCAACATGTACTTCAGATTTCAACTTGGACCCAGAGCTTTTACGTTTTGAAAACCAATTAAATATCTATATTTTCTGTGTGATGCTGGAACGAACAGATATATTCCAGAGACAGATTTGTGTATGTGGTATGTATTAATGTCCAGATGTTACATGTTTCGATTATCGAGCAGAAGCTTAAACAGATGTTATAATTAGATCGAAACACAGCCTGGATCAAAATGTAAACTGACATTCCTTAACACAGCATCCAATTCACCCATTCTGAAAGTTGTTGTAGCGACAGATTTTTTAAAAAAAGCATTCGCTTTAACCACTGAACTACCAGGAAGTTCGCAAAATGAGAACTGCTGCGGCATATTTAAATACAAATTAACTATAATGCCACTATAAATTTAAAAATAAAATAATTGTTTAAAAAACATCAAAACCGCCTTCAAAAAATGGCACTAAAATTTTTTAAATAACTTTGTACCTTGCTTAGACGAAATTAAATTTAAATGGACAGTATTTTACATTACTGTTATTGAAATGTTTACATTAATTAGTTATTTTTTGAGTCGATGCCAGCCAAAGCAAGAAAAACAAAAAGATAAAAACAATAATACATAAAAAATCATGTTACTACTTACCTAGAATTAATTCTAGAAACATTTTTCAACAAAAATGAAATATATAGATGATAAATCGAAATTATACTAACTATAAAGTGTTTACTGTATGATGCAGCATACCAACTGACACTGTCGCGCCAGAGATATGCCTGGATAACCTACGAGGCCGAGCTACAGATAGCATACCGTTAATTAGTTTCCCTAAGCTGTCTCCCTCAATAAAACTATCTTCATCACGACATGCTGTAAAATATTTGGAATTTTTGTCCGTACTCTCGGTTCGCCTCGAACACTAAAGTTCGGTAATTTGATCTGCGCGATCTGACGGCTGGCACCGACTCCAAAAATAACTAATTAATGTAAAAATTTCAATAACAGTAATGTAAAATATTGTCCATTTAAATTTAATTTCGTCTAAGCAAGGTATAAAGTTATTTTAAAAATTTTAGTGCCATTTTTTGAAGGCGGTATTTATGTTTTTTAAACAAATATTTTTTATTTGAAATTAATTTGAAGTGTCAACTTCCCCTATATGTTTGACATTGTTAGCTTACTAGGGAGCCCTTTAAATGTCGTCAAAGCAGAAACTCATAACAAATGTTTAAAATGTCCTCCTCAAACACTCGTCGCATCATCAGAAAATCTAGCATACTGATTTTTTCTCCCTGAACATTTATGCCACGTGGAAATTTTTCTTTTACATTCTTTATTGCTTTCTCTACATACAAGTTGAATATTAACGGGGATAGACTACAACCTTGTCTCACACCCTTTTTAACTGATGCATGTCTCTCGTGATTCTCTACTTTTATTACAGCCACTTATTCTTATATATTTTGTAGAGTATTCTTCTATCTCGATGCTTTAGACCTGACTTCTTTAAATTTTTGAACATCTTGTCCCACCTAAGATTGTCAAAAGCTTTGTCTAAATCAGCAAATGCCATAAAAGTTTTTTTTTCCCCCTTTATCCACTTAATCTTAAAGCCAGAATTTCTTCCCTTGTACCTCGATTTTTCCTAAACCCAAACTGATCTTCACCTACTATGTCTGCTACTACCCTTTCCATTCTTCTGTATACTATTCCGTTCAGTAATTTTGAAGCATGTGATGTTATACTAATGTTTTGATAATTCTCACATTTGTCGGCTTGTGCTTTCATCTGATAACCATTATTATTGTGTATTGTGTATTATTTAGTATAAAAAATGTATATTTCTGGTTACAAGTTTTCAGGTGATAGTATTTACTTTTAAGTCTTTAGCTGTTAATCACTAAATTATGATTTTTTTATGGCACGCCATGGCTTCATTCAATAGTTATTTAGAAAAATGGTACTTAGATCAATAAAGGTTCGCCATATCTGCCATATTGATTTATTTTTCCCTCATCTTTAAACAACAAAAAATGTGGGATGTTTTCACAAGTGCATTAAATTATTAGGATAATTACACACGCCTCTAAAAAAAAAACCAATCTTTGTTGTAAGAAATTTGTGGAGTGGTTCGACTAATTCAAGCGTCAAGCACATCTCCATGCTCACTTTTTTATTTTTATTTTTTCTTGCGACTATACGCCTTGTCGACGTAGATTTTTTTAATTTATGGCTTTACGCCTCGTCGACGTAGAGGTTGTTGGAGGCGGGATGGGACTGGGGACAAGGAAAGGGACGGATTTGGCCTTAGCATTTTGAAGGAAGCATCCCGGCATTCGGCTGGAGTGATTTAGGGAAACCGTGGAAAACCCAAATCTGGATGCCTGGACGGCTATTCGAACCCACGTCCTCCAGAATGCGAGGCCAGATCGTTAACCGCTCATTCACTACGCTCGGTACCGTGCCCGCCACCCGCCTTTCCCCCCGCTCAAGTGGCGCATTCACAGTACAACTTGTAGGACCTACGATGATCTGATTTTCGATAAACAACTCATGATGGTCCGTGAAAGGGGGTTACAGTACTGCATGCAGGACGTATATGATGTTGTTGAATTACCAGTCAACCAAAAGGAGTTGTTGCTCTCCAACATGCTATTGTTATTGGAGAAAGCTATTGGAAGAAACATCCTGCGAGTGTGCGATAAGAACACGTGGTGTGCCGCGAGGAAGTACGAGTGGGAAGGACTGCTTGGAACATCTTGTTGGACCCCTTCAAGTAGCGTGAATGCGTGAGCGCATCCTACGGTAGTTCTACATTGAAATTCTACAAGTTTGACAGTGAATAGTCTGCTTTACTTTACATACAATTTGAAACTGGTAAATTCCTCGCTTAGGTAACAACACAGTTCAGTTCACTGTTACTTTTATTGCAAGATCGTAAGAAAACAAAATCAACCACTTTTTTGTTAGCTAAGCGACGATGGTGAGAATTTCGTATAAAGGTTATAAAGTGACACGCTGTCGCCACGTTATAATGTGCATTTTTTATTATATAAATCATAATGTTAGAGTAATTTACATAAATCTTGGGCGACCACCTAAATAGTTTTTTTTTGTTTTGTAATTTCCTAAGTGTGCAAGATTCCAAGTGAAGACTGTAATGTAATGGCGAACATTCAGTGTATCTTTTTGCAACGAATATTAAAGAATTATTGAGCTGTGTTGGCTTGAAGCTAATCGTGGCCTTCCCGAACCACGGCGACCGGAAGTCGCGGATAAAGGGTTTTGACGGATGACACATTCTACTCCCTGGGGATGGACGGTCAACAAGGTCGCTCACCTAGCGGGAATTGCCTGCCGCTTGAGCACAGGGTCGTCCCCGAACTTAGTCGAATATGTCCGACCTCTCTTATATACGCGGGGCAAATGAGATAGCGGGGAAATCACGTGACATTAGGTGCCAACCTGAAGATCCAATCCAATTGAGCATATAACTTAAAATCCTGTGAATTTTCTGTTAAATGTGATCGTCGAGACTGCAAGGGGCGGAGCCAGAAATTTCCTCGCAGATCGAAGAGCGACGAGCTTCATTCTATGCTAATCTATTCTGTGGTGGACTCCGAAAGTTGGCTTTCCTCGCTAACTGCTGAGTCCGGCGACACAGCCAGTAATGCGATGATGCGCATTACCAGACAGGACGTGCCTGTAGCCGCCTCGTGAGACAAGTCTCACATTTCGTGGGTCATCTCCGAACACCGCAGACATCAGACGCAGAGCTACGATGGTAACTTATTACGACCAAGTAATCTGATTGTTCATTCCGTGAAACTAATCCCTTAAGCGTCTTTGAGAGGATAGATCCATGTTCTAACTTTGTAACAAAAAAAAAAAAAAAAAAAAAAAAAAAAAACAACCCTGAGCTAATTGCGTAATTTGCCAGAACATGTTATTTTCGAATGGCATATTGTTCATTCGTGGCGACAATGATTTTTTTAAAAAAATGTAAAGTCACAGTATTATGATACCTTTGTCTGAAATCGTCATAACTTGTACTGTATATTGTTTCCAAATATCATTATTTTTTGCATATTAATTCTGAGATGGATTTTAAAGTAAATCACAATTGTTTGCTTGCTCATGACGGCTAATTATACCTCTGAGCGTTGCTTTTATCATTTTGCCAATTTGTGTTAATGTTAACGGTAAATTCGCTCAGACTTGTAATCGCCAATAATAAAAAAATAAATGCCATATTGTGGCAGTTTTCCCATATTCCAACTAACATCGAGCTTCTTGCAAAATTCCATATTTTCACTCCTTCATAAAAATTAAAATTAAAATCCTCTTTATTAATCATAAAGGTATGAAAGAGAAATATAAAGTATTTGTCCACCAAGGCTCCCACTACAAGGTAAAAGAAGAATTTACATTGCAACATAAACAAAACATCCGCTATACATCCGCATGAGAAATTGCGGATGGGAAAGCGGATGCAGGATTTCATGCAGGAGTATGTGGTTGAGAATGAGGACGACGAAGGTTGTTTGCGAGACGCGCCACGACTGTAACATTCTAGCGCCACTGTCAGCCCGAGAATATTTTCTTGTTAAGTCGTCCGTTTGTTCGGTGCGTGCTTGAGACGGAGTAGTGTTTGGTGATGTCGAGGGACCTCGCCCACAGAGCTGGCGCTCCCCTGCCGAGCGCTGATTGGTCTCTTCCTGGTTGTCACCGCCGACACTCGCTGAGTCGGCGACTGGAGGGAGTCTAGTCTCAACTCTACTACAGCGGTCGGCCGCCCTCATTAGTGGTAGACACCACTCAGAGGGGAGCGACGTCTCCACCCCCCACCACCCCCCTCCGAGTTAAAACCATGGCAAAATCACACTACTTCAAGCTGCAGTTAGCTAACATCAAATATAAAGAAAATCACTCAAGACCAAACCCTTCAAAAACTTAAGTGTGTTATTAGATTGTTCGTGGTTTAATTAATATGATAAATAACCAGTCCACCATATAGTTCACTGTAGACTTGCTTTTATTTTCATAAACACGACGTCAACGATACTGTTTACATGCATACATACAATCCAGCGATTGTATACAACACTCCTTCCACAGACAATACGATACTTGGCCGTCGTAAATTTAGTCGGTGAAAACTGTTTCTCTGTCTCGGGTGTTCGCTTTATATAAGCAACATCGAAATTTCTAGAACACTTGAAATGATTCCGTGAGATATTCCTCGAACATTAACAATACATAAACAATTGAAACATATTAAAAGCAATCAGAATTGATAAATAATCATTTACGATCTTTACAAAATGGAAATTAAAGACACTTAAACACAAAATTACTCACATAAATCATTTTAAACTGTAGAAAATTGGCCTTTACACATCGTAGCTTGCATTAATACTTGGAATTACAAACATTTAAGCAATTCTCTTGCACAATTCGGCTCTTAAACGTATTGAATGGCCTTTAAATAATTTCTTTTCATAAAACAAAGTCTATATCCATTGATTTACAGGAAATTTCAAAACAAACCTACCAGATCATATTCAAACAAATTCTAGCTTAATATAAGTGCCTCATAAAATACCATTCCAGGTTTGAGGGCTGTTACAGTGTGCCTTTCACCTAAAAAACAGGAAAGCTCAGCGAAGTCGAAATTAATTTGGTCAGGCATCTAACTGCATACACGTAACACCCCAGAATATCTGGGGTTGACACCCGACAGAACCCTCACGTATAAGAAGCACTGCATGAATTTAAAAATGAAGATCTCTACAAGAAACAACTTACACCGTAAAGTAGCTGGATCACAGTAGGGCTGTCTACCACGTACTAAACGTCAATCAGCTACGGCACTTTGTTACTGTGTTGCAGAATATGCATGCCCAGATTGGAATTCATCATCCCACACCAAACAGGTGGATGTAGCCCTCAATAACACTTGTTGACTATGTGAGATTGAAGGCTTTCACGGCGTATCGATGAAATGTAGTCTTCACGGGCTTTCTGCCGTATGTTGTTGAAATGCGACAACGAGCCTTCGGCGGCTGACTCTGCCGCCATCTTCAGGTTGGATGTTGTGAAGCGCTGGTTCTCCCTGCACAACTGCTTTACGTCTCATTATCTCAGGATGGATAATGAAACCTCGTTGTCGCATTTCAACAACATACGGCGAAAACCAGTGAAGACTACATTTCACTTGTAGACTAGTTTTTTTTTTTTTTTTTTTTAACTGCTTTACGTCTCTCAACAGCGAGGTCTTTAGAGACGGGAAAGGATGGGGGCAAGGAATGGGAAGGAATTCGGCCATGGCCTTTTTAAAGAAGCATCCCGTCATTTGCCTGGAGTGATTTGGGAAACCATGGAAAACCCAAATCTGAATGCCCGGATGGGGATTCCAACCACCGTCCTCCCGAATGCGAGGCCAGAACGCTTTGTACACTAGTGACAGGCTGCCCAAAGCCTACCCCAGTTTACAGGCTTTACCAGTTCTTGGGGATTACACCACCCAGTATCCGGAGAGAAGTGGCTGCGAACAAGGAGAGGAAAAAAGTAGAACGGGAAAGCGCTCATCCACTGCACGGCCATATACCACCAGCCCAGAGACTCAAGTCCAGGAAAAGCTTCCTGAGAATATCGCGGGAACTAATTGGGTCACCTGAAAAGGCAGGTGGTAAGTGATGGTTCCCAACATCTCGGGACCACTGACAGTTGCAGAGCGCTTGCCACCTGGTCACGCAGAGGACTGGAACGTCTGGCGGTCCTTAAAGCGATTGCGACAGGAGTGGGCAGGTCCAAGGAAAACTTAGTGAGATGGGGTTATACTGATGCTACCAGTATTAAGTGTGAATGTGGTGAGGACCAAACTATGAACCATATTCCCGAGTGCCCTATGTGCCCATCATCTTGCAGCGAAGATGATCTGTTTCGAGTAACATCGAATGCACTTGAGGTTGCGAAGTATTGGGCGAAATGTGTTTAATGTTGTTAATTTGCACTATGTTTTAGCTGAGTATTTGATGTTTATGATGCGATAATGATAATAACTTATCGAAATGGCAGAATGTGGACTAGTGATGCAACAGATCTCTCTTTCAGCTTCCGCAGCTGTGGAAGTTCCGCTCGCTTTTTTAATATCCGTTTCTGCTTCCGCAACTATTTTGACGTAAATTTAATCAGAAGTTACCAAGGGTGCGGCGCAGTAGCACGTACGTCCCAAAAATTCCAAAATTTTACAAGAAGCTTACGCGATGAATTGAGCGCAAGGGTAAGATTTGGAGAACCAACCAAAGACCACAAATACGCAATTGCGGCGTATTTATGTCAGCGATAAAAACCTCATTTTTTTCACCAGCTTTTCTCCTTCATAGTATTTACACTTCCGTTTCTGTATCCTCTTCTGTTTCCGTTAATATTTACTTTTGACATCTGTTTCCGTTCTGCATCCTTTATAACACTTCTTTTTCAGCACTACCGTGAACAGCTGTATGGCGACCTGGACAGGATATCTAGCTACATAGGTTAACATGGAAAGAAGATAAATGCAAAAAAGAGTCAGCTTATCATGTGTGCAGAAAAAAACAACGTTTTTTACGATCATAGTATAGGCAATGGATTTCTTGTTAAAGTTCAGAAGCGTAAATATGTTGACAAAGTATGAAAATTAACTCAGCTGTGCAAGACATATTGGGCAGGTGATACGGAAAGTTTCATAAGCGTTCACTTATTGGAGAGCGTCATACGACAATAGTGAGGGAACTGAATTATCTTTGGGCACACCGTTGCTTGAATATAAGATTGCAGTATGGGGCTCACATTTTGCGAATCAAATACAGGAGCAAAGAAGTGTGAAGCACTAGATGATATAATCAGCCGTCTCAGGGGGTAAATCAGCACGAAATAACAATGAGGAAGAAGCCATCTTTCGTGCACAAACGTTCGCAGTAACAACATTACTGAAGCAGCTTTAACTCCAGGTAAATAGAAGTTTACAGGCTGCTGGATTTGTTTCTGTAAATGACTGCAGCACACAATCACTAAATGATATGTTAAGAGAGCTAGAATGGGACTCATTGGAAGCCAGGAGGAGGGTGAAGAGAGTCAATTTGTCGCGGTAGCTGATTTTTGTATAGATTTTAGTATAGAGTTTAGCGGTAATGAAGGTGGAGTGCTTCCAAGCCAGCACAGTAGCATGAAGGTTACACCGCTCATATACGACACCAGGCCCAAGGCCGCTGATCTTGCGGTCCGTACTGTGGGAAACTCAGCCAACACGGCTAGTACACGAGGCTTACACACTATGAGCACGTGAACCACACGCGTGTTCATAGTGACAAACAGCCAATGAGAGGAAGGCTTTCCCCACCTTCCGGAATCGAGGGGGCCTTTTTGCGCGCACGATTCGCCCAGTCCGGGATGTGAAATTTCGTGGGGCAGACCTGTTACCATCCAATTAGGCCGTTTTAGGCATTTTTTCCTATCATTCTCCCTCTGCTGGCTTGGAATGCATACTGCATTAATCGGATCCTATGGTCCATTATTCCAATATCTGGAAACACCGATTTCATGTACCAGCAACTTGTAACTGTACCACACGGCCGCTTTCACAATAAATCAAGTAGCCACAACTCTTCGTATCATTTCAAGGAGCCCCTACATCCTGATTTTATGCAAATTAAGTCTCTGTGCATGTACTTTTTCCTAGCCAGGAGCTTACAGATGCCGACTGGAAACCCGAAGTACCTCAGCCGACAGTAAGTAGACGCTAGGACGGACCCACAGTGGGTAAGTTCGGCTCTCGCTCGGTCAACACGCGACATACCCACATAAAATTGGTGTGCAGATCTGGGGTTTTCAATTACCGCATACTAATTTGGAACAAAGTTCCACTTAGCATAGCAGAGGAAGAAATTATTTCTCTCGCTATACCTAACACAGAGACTAGTTAATCACAGAGGGAGTGATAGGCAAGAGAAGGATCAAGAAAGAAGAAGACGTTCCGGAATCATTTGGTGAGCGACGCAGATTCACCATCGCGGCGGCAGAGCGACCTGGACGCAGCAGAAAAGATCGCGACTCGAGAAGGGACGGCGGCATCCGCTAGAGGCGCTGACCGGGCCGGCGCGCATCGCTGAGCAGCCACAACGCGCATCGTAGAGCAGCTACGGCAATTGCAGCAAAACAGTGAGTAAAGTGAAAAACAGTGCATAACAAGTGTTCAAAATGCCCACCGACAAGCTATCGAGTGCGGAAAGTGTGCGTGAATCAAGTAGTGTGAAAATTTCAGTCACAGATGCACTAAAATTAATTCCCTACAATTTTAGCGGAGATAAATCAGAACTGAGATCCTTTATTGATAATGTGTCGACAGCTTTCTCTTTAGTAGCTGTAGAGGAGCATGATGTATTGTTACAGTTTGTCAAAAGCAAAATAGTTTCGAACGCAAGGTCAAAAATTCTTGTCAGAGACCAGACAAAAGATTGGCCTTCGATCAAAGCTATTTTGATAGAAAATTACGGGGAGCAGAGATCCTTGGATTATTACGCATATCAATTATTCTTGGCTAAGCAGAAAAGTAACGAAACAATAGCAGAATGGGCTTCTCGTGTCGATTCATTGGAACATGATTTCCGGCAAGCCACTGTAAATGAAATGAAGGCCGCGGATGTTGAGGGAAGTCTTGCATTAATAGAAAAGCTGACTAGGGCGACCTTCGTTCAAGGTTTGAAAGACGAAAGAATACAGACAATTGTCAGAGCACAGGGTAAAAAGGCGACCCTGCCAAAAGGTCGTTGACTTAGCCCTTACGGAAGAATCAGCAATTCTATCGCAACGCGAAAAATATTCACATAACAAAACAGACACCAAAACGACACAGTTCAGACACAATAGGGGTACATTCGTGACTTGCAATTCCTGTGGAAGAATCGGGCATCTAAGTAGGGAATGTCGAAGCGCCATAACTTGTCAAATTTGCAATCGTACTGGCCACAGTGCCAAAGATTGTAGAAGCAATGCAACATTCAAAAGAGTCCAGTACATTACGTGCAGCTACTGCCGAAATTCCGGCCACAAAGTAGCTGATTGTCGAACCAAAAGAAACAAATGCGCAAGGTGCAATGAGATCGGGCATTTCCCATCTAAATGTAAAGCAAATCTGGGGGAAAAAAACACACTCAAACAAACAGGGAAACGGTGCCCGGGTGCAGGAGTAGACAACCATCTTAGCACTCGGAATTATGGATCTGTATATGCCGTAGGTTGTCAGTATGCTAGTGATTATATAAACTGCCTTGCCCTAGCATACTCAATCAAAATATTCCATATTTACTTGACAGTGGGGCACAATTAAGTCTTATAAATCAATCAGCTTTGAAGCCAAATACTCCTATAAACAGGCAACAGACAATCCAAATCAAGGGGATCTCACCTCAACTGGTTAGAACTCAAGGAACAGTTATGCTGAGATTGTATTTAACTCCCAACCATTACCTAACTCATAAATTTCATGTTGTATCCGGAAAGGTTGATATTAGCGAGCAAGGGTTACTAGGAAGAGATTTTATGCTCCAGCATGGAATAGTAATTAATTATAAGAACAGAACAGTTTACGTTAAAGGTCATAACATTCCCATGTTGTCAAGGAAGGAAAAGAGTTTAACAGACCAGAAGGCCAGGGTAATAAATGCAAATGCTTTCCCAAAGTACAAGGGTAAGCAGAATCATCATGCTAGAAATTCAAAAACAATTTCACTCAAAAGACAACCAAACACTCGGTTCACACAAGGCAATTCGAAACAACAGAAAGCAAAAAACACCATGTTTCCGCAGAAAACAATGCAGTGCCTAATCGGGGAGTCACTGACAGCGGAAGCGAAAGTCAAAACAAACAAAATTTTCATCCAGGGCAACCTAACAAATCGAAACAAACCACTGCAGATGAAGGAGAGCAATTGATTAATTAAAGTAGGTCCTAGAGAGGAGAGAGTTTTGCGAATAAAAGTACAAGGTAAAAGGAACACAGAAGCTATAATAGGTAAACAAGAGCTAATTTCCGGTGTCCATGTACCCGAATCAATTGTTAAAGTAAAGAACGGTGAGTGTATTATTCCTGTTTTGAATACTAGAGAGGAGGAGTAGAATTTTACTATACAGGAAACACAACCGTACACAGAGCTGTCAGCTGATGCTGACGTGCCCAGCCCACCACGCATACGTCATGTTGATAAGCCGCCGGATCATATGGCGCAGCGGTCAACCAAAACAAAGCCACGTGCTAACTTGCTTAAAGAGAATCTGAGACTTGAACATCTTAACCCGGAGGAAAGACAGTCCATTATGGAATTATGCTTAACATACAACGATCTCTTTTTCCTTCCAGGTGACAAGCTTACACATACTGACACTGTGAAACATGAAATTAAACTTAAACCTGAAGCAGCAGGAACTGTTATTAACTGTAGATCGTACCGAACACCTGAAGCTTTAAAGCCCATATTAGATGAAGAGATTAATAACATGTTAGAACAGGGAATCATTACAGAATCAACCAGTGGTTGGAATTTCCCTATACTTTTAATTCCCAAGAAAGCAGACGCCAGTGGAAAGCAAAAATATCGGGTAGTCGTAGATTTTAGGAAGCTCAACGAGATTACCGTGGGATCAACCTTCCCAATACCCCTAATCTCAGAGATTTTAGACTCCTTAGGTAAAGCTAAGTACTTTTCTACACTCGATTTGGCGAGGGGCTATCACCAAGTGCTAATTGATGAGAAAGATAGAGAGATGACCGCCTTCAGTACAAACAAAGGAAAATTCCATTTCGCCAAAATGCCAATGGGGTTATCCACATCCGGTAGTACGTTTCAGAAATTGATGAACCAGGTTCTTTTGGGGATCAATGGTGATAAATCTCTAGTGTATTAGATGACGTTTTAATTTACGGAAGTAGTTTGGTCGAACATCAGGAAAGGTTAGCAGAAGTCTTCTCCAGGCTCCGAAAACACAACTTAAAATTGGAGCCAGCTAAATGTGAATTCCTTCGTAAGGAGATTATCTATTTAGGCCATAAGATAACGAGTTCAGGAGTTTATCCTGACCCCGCGAAAACCGAAAAGGTTAAAAATTACCCTCAGCCAGAAACCACAAAACAACTCAAAACATTTTTAGGCCTCACCGGTTATTATCGAAGATTCATTGAAAATTACAGCAGAATTGCGAAGCCATTATATGATCTTCTCAAGAAAGGCGTCAAATTCGAGTGGAACCCTAAAGCTGAACAGGCATTCCAGACCCTTAAGGAGAAATTAATTACGCCACCTGTGTTACAATACCCACGATTCGGAGAGGAATTTTTAATTACCGTCGACGCGAGAAAGCCTCGGGGCTGTCTTATCGCAAGGGAAAATAGGAGAAGATTTACCTATAGCTTACGCGTCGAGGACGCTGAGTAAAGCAGAAAGGAGCTACTCGGTGAGCGAACGTGAGTGTCTTGCCTGCCTGTTTGGGTGCAAGGTATTTCGTCCTTATGTATTTGGGACTCATTTTAAGATAATAAGCGACCATCAGCCTCTTGTATGGATTTTTAATGTCAAGGACCCATCCTCTAGATTGTTGAAATTCCGATTAAAACTCTCTGAGTACAATTTCCAGTTGATTTATAAACGTGGAAAGGTAAACTCGAATGCTGACGCCCTCAGTCGAATCAGAGAGATTCACCCAGTCCCAGATACTCCTACCAATGGAGATAATAACGCCAGTGAAGATATGGACACCTCAGAGAACACTAATACCACACACACTCAAACACAAAAGGCCGAAGCGCAGACGCAGACTACAGAGGATGAGTTTCCTGAACTAGATGAGGCTGAAAAACAAGCAATCCTACGGGAATGCCACCAGTCACCGGTGGCTGGCCATACAGGTGTAAACAAAACAATAGAGAAGGTGAAAAGATACATTCAATGGAAGGGTATGGAACAGGATATCAGAGAATACATTAGGAAATGTCATAGCTGTCAACAAAATAAATTAACAACGCGCAACACACAAATGCCGCTTGTGCTAACCCAAACACCAGAACAAGTCTTTGAAAGATGTGCTATCGATATCGTGGGGCCGTTCCCAATTTCTCACCAGGGTAACAAATACTTACTCACCTTCCAAGATAGTCTATCGAAGTTTATGGCCGCGGTTGCTGTTCCCGCACAAGACTCGCGCACTGTTGCCAAAGCTCTTGTCGAGGAAATCATACTACGCTACGGGATCCCATCGCAAATTTTATGTGATAATGCGGGAAATTTCATTAGTGACACCCTAAAACAAGTGTGCCAACTTCTAAAGATAGAGAAAATTCACACCTCAGCATATTCACCACAGTCCAACGGTTCGCTCGAAAGACAACATCGCACTATCGCAGAATACCTTAGACATTACGTAGATAACGATCAGCTGGACTGGGATTCCTGGGTCCCATTTGCCATCTTTGTAATAAATACTAATATCCACTCAGCTACAGGTTTCTCACCTTTTGAACTATTCTTTGGACGCGTGCCTAATATACCGGGCATTCTGCAAAAAGACCCTACCGAAGTTGTTTACTCGTATGAGGACTACGCTACAGAGCTAAAGGCTAGGCTACAAAGTTTGCACAAGCGAGCCAGAGAAATTAACAAAGAGGTCAAGGAGAAAAATAAGGAATACTTTGATAGAACCCAAAACGCCGTTGAATTTAAGGTCGGGGATAAGGTTCTCCTCAAGGACGAATCCATCCGCAGGGGACGAAGCCAGAAACTAGGAACCCTTTTTGTTGGCCCATATAAAATATTGGAGCTTGATCTACCGAACGTAGTTATCCAAAGGGGGCGTTATAAACGGGAAAAGGTACACGCTAATCGTTTGAAACCATATAAATAATCATTTTAGTCTTTGACCCCGCAAGCATAACCTAATAGCAGTGTCCAAGCCATGCAAATAATGGAAAACGGGACTCCGATACGATTAATAGGACAGAAGTTATTAGTAAACACAGCCACGTGGCCTGTATGTCAACAAACGCACGTGCTCGGGAGGCCCGACCTCACACGTCACAGATAACAGCGTCAAGCCAAGATGGCTGCGGGGCTCACGTTGCGTTCCGCAAGCGATAAGCGAGGCCGCCTCTGATATCACAGTAGGCCAAACTGGCCGGCTGAGCTCGACTCTGATAAGCTCCGCGTACTCGCCCAGGCGAGCGGTAATATCACGAAACCTTTCGTCCCGAACTAACACACAGTACACGCATTTCCAACATTTCGCGTACTATACTAGTATAATATTCTATAAGGAATTTACACAAGGGAACTTCTAAGGGATTTTGTTCTATTTTTGCAGATGATTTGGCTACGCTACCTCCTGATATTCCTTCCTCCGGCCGTTGCACTCCAAGATTTTCAAGTGGAGAATTACGCGCACTCACCTGGTCTGTACTACGATTACCGCCAGCGTATACAACTATCAACGGTCTCTTGGCGGATTTTGAGCTATTTCAACTTAGGAGAACTCCAGGAGAAACTGAATGAGGTAGAACATTATTCAACGAATCTATAGCGTTTTGCAAAAACAAATTAGCGGAACTCAACCTGTCAGTAGACGAGTGTAATGAAATGGCTTTAGAACTACTATGGCACATAAACAACATCAAACACTCCCAGAAACTAATAGGACAATTAACAAGTCATCAGCCAAGCAGCAGGAAGAGGGGGGTGCTAAATTTCATAGGCGAGATCGCTCAGGTACTTTTTGGTGTCGTAAGCGATAGCGATTTTGAGTACTACAAATCCAAGATAAACACAGTAGAGACTGAGCAGCTGAAACTCTGCTAAAACTTAACAAAGAGCAACTCACAATTGTGAAAACATTTTTGTCGAACTTCAATCATTCAGTGGCGAGTGTAAGCCGAAATCAGGAAGTTCTAATGAATGGCATGAGAAAAATGCAGCGTTATGTCCAAAATTTTTCTAATCATACTGATATCGCCGTTCGACGGTTGTCAATAATGGTCGCAAGCAATGAACATTTAATTCGAGCAGTAGCCATTCTCCAGGGCATCCAACGGGAGTATGATCTCTTAGTCAATGCTATTGTGAATTCCCAAAGGGGATTGCTTCAACCACACCTTATTAACCCGGTACAAGTTGTTCAGTATTTGAATCTAATTAGGAACGACATCGGGGACAAGAAGTTTCCGATTCCGTTGACTGAGGAAAATGGTTACTTGCTCCTGAGAATAATTGATATCGATGTATTCTTGTACAAAAATATTTTGACTTATGTGTTAAATGTACCTTTAGCTGAAAAATAATGAATTCAACCTATATAGAATACTTCCGTTACCTATAGAAGTAAGTGAACAAGGTCACTACTTGTTTTTACAAGCTGAGAAAGAATGCTTATTGATTGATCAATCCAAAGACTTTATGCCAAACTAGACCAGTGAACAATTAAAATGTAAACAAATGACAGACACTTTAAGTATTTGTAAACAAAATTTCATATTGCAAGCTACCCAAGATGGTTCCCCTTGCGAGGTGCAACTCTTACAACCAATTCGAGCGATTCCTCCTGATTGTGTAAGGAAAGTAGTCGCTCTGAATCACAGCATCTGGACCGCCCTTGGTCATAATGAATGGATTTTTGTTGCCCCAAGAGATGAGGGCTTAACTATTTTATGCAATAACGGGCATCCCACAGACGTCATATTTAAGGGGACCGGGAAGTTAAAGTTTTTCAACAAAATGCCGAGGTTATGGGGGCCCAGATGCTCATTCAGTCAGAGTTAACCCTCAGAACCAATGTAACCAGTCAAGATATAATTCCTAATTTTAAGTTAGAGTTAGATTGTTGTGTAGTGAATAGTGAAAAACTCAATATTACCGAGCTCCCGTTAAATTGGAACATTGAACCTTTTGGTAAACACCTCAGTGATTTGACAGTAGCCGGTTACAAAATTGAGGAGCTACAGGAGGAAATATCTAAACAAGAACAATTCAAAACAAAATTCATACCATATGTCGACATATTCTATTATTTCTTATGTTAGCATAATTTGTATAGCGGTAATTGTCATCTTCTGCATCTGTAAACATTGCAAAGACGTGCCGAGAGTGTTTCAAATATATCTGGCGCAGTAACAGATCAGTGCTGTAGCAGGATTTGTATTAATAATACAGTCTTAACCCCATCTAACGTAACAGAAGTAAGGCATGTTCGGCATGTGAAGACCAGACGACCTCTTCATAGGGATGTAGAGATACAAACAGATGAAGAAGATGACATTGTAGTTTTTGAGCGTGAAGATACAGTGCCTCAGCGTAGTCTGGAGGTACCAGATCCTGAACCACGAACCTCCAGATCACGCAGGCGTTGAGCATAAGTAAGGAATTCTTACTATGGGGGTAGTATGAACTTAGCAACATATTTGGTAGATTATAAGATTGTATGATTATAAGTGTTGTGGATTTTAGTTATTGTTAATTTTTCATTTTTATTTGACACTTGCGGAAGATTTTTCGTTGTCTTTAAAGACGAAAAATCTTTTCCACGCGGCGGAGCTGTCGCGGTAGCTGATTTTTGTATAGATTTTAGTATAGAGTTTAGCGGTAATGAAGGTGGAGTGCTTCCAAGCCAGCACAGTAGCATGAAGGTTACACCGCTCATATACGACACCAGGCCCAAGGCCGCTGATCTTGCGGTCCGTACTGTGGGAAACTCAGCCAACACGGCTAGTACACGAGGCTTACACACTATGAGCACGTGAACCACACGCGTGTTCATAGTGACAAACAGCCAATGAGAGGAAGGCTTTCCCCACCTTCCGGAATCGAGGGGGCCTTTTGCGCGCACGATTCGCCCAGTCCGGGATGTGAAATTTCGTGGGGCAGACCTGTTACCATCCAATTAGGCCGTTTTAGGCATTTTTCCTATCATTCTCCCTCTGCTGGCTTGGAATGCATACTGCATTAATCGGATCCTATGGTCCATTATTCCAATATCTGGAAACACCGATTTCATGTACCAGCAACTTGTAACTGTACCACACGGCCGCTTTCACAATAAATCAAGTAGCCACAACTCTTCGTATCATTTCAAGGAGCCCCTACATCCTGATTTTATGCAAATTAAGTCTCTGTGCATGTACTTTTTCCTAGCCAGGAGCTTACAGATGCCGACTGGAAACCCGAAGTACCTCAGCCGACAGTAAGTAGACGCTAGGACGGACCCACAGTGGGTAAGTTCGGCTCTCGCTCGGTCAACACGCGACAAATTGACTGAACAAGGCATGTATTGTTCATGGAGCTTGGATGGATATTGGTCAAGGAATTAGGAGTAGTGCATGGAAGGGGGAAAGGCGACCATGACCACAAGCTGGCACCGTATTTCAGGCATAAGGGGGGGGGGGTATTTTTTTTTATTTTTTTTTTTTTTTTTTTTTTTTTTTTTTTTTTTTTTTTACAAGGGAGTGAGGAATTGAATAAATAACCAAGTGATGAATAACATTGCATAAACGCAAAAAACTATTTGAAATTAGCATTCATAAAGGGAAAAGTAGGTGGATAAAAGAAAGGGGAAATGGGATTGTAAAAGGAAATTACCATCGGAACTTGCGCTTGATCGCAATTAAGTAAATTATATTGAGCTGAATCAAAATAATTCTGAGTATCTTTGCTATATAAATCGTATACACATTAGATTCAATTGGTGCGATGCTCCCTTTTGACACCCAAAACATTGAACCCAACCCTTGCAGCTGCAAACCGAAACCTATTTCACGGATGGGCGATGGAGGACTACCACAGTATATAACACTCACGGGGCTGCGAGGTTGATTACGACGTACACGGACTAAACACGCTTACATTTATACACACTGATCAGCCAGAGCATTATTATCATCTACCTACTACCGTTATAAACCCGTCCAGGTGATAGCAGCGTCACCTGACGAGCAATAACTGCTGGTCAGACACACGCACGGTGCATGTAGTATCAGTGAGCGTGCTAGCCGTGTTTAGAATGAGGAAGGCGCGCGATCTATCTGAGTTTGACCGAGGAAAGATTGTGATGGCCAGGAGGCTCGGCACGAGCATTTCGGAAACTGCACGACTTGTCGGGTATTCGAGGAGTGCTGTGATGACTGCCTTCAACAAGTGGCGAAACCAAGGTGAATCCACGTCCAATCGTCGAGGGGTTGGGTGGCCACTCATCATTACAGATGTCGGACGTCGTAGGCTGGGCAGACTGGTAAAACATGTCAGGCGGCGAACTGTGGCGGAACTAACATCATACTTTAATGCTGGGCAGAGTACAAGTGTGTCTGAACACACAGTGCACCAAACACTACTAACGATAGGCCTCCGCAGCCGACGACATATGCCTGTGCCAATGTTAACACCAAGAAATCGGCAACTACGACTGAAGTGGGCACGTGACCATCGTCACTGGACGTTGGCTCAGGGGGAGAGCAGTGCATGGTCTGATGAATCCCGATACCTTTTTGATAATGCTGATGGGAGGATGCGAATCCGTCGTTTTCCAGGGGAACTGCTTCTTGACACCTGTATTGCGGGACGGAGACAAGCTGGCGGCGGCTCAGTTATGCTCCGGGGATCATTAACGAGGGCATCCATGGGTCCAGTGGAGCTCGTGCAAGGCACCATGACGGCCAATAAGCATCGTACACTGGCTGCAGACCACGTACATCCCGTCATGAGGACTATATTTCCCAACGGCAGTGGCAGTTTTCAGCAAGATAATGCGCCATGTCATAAGGCCAGGAGTGTGATGGAGTGGTTCGAGGAACACAGTGGCGAGTTGCAATTGATGTGCTGGCTGCCAAATTCGCCAGATCTTAAAACGATAGAACACATCTGAGATGTGATTGAACGTGGCGTCAGAGCTCAGCCCCCCTCACCGGAATTTAAGGGAATTAGGTGACTTGTGTGTGCGGATGTGGTGCCAACTCCCTCCAGCGACCTACCAACACCTCATTGCTTCCATAACAAGACGCGTAACCGCTGTTATCCGTGACAAAGGCGGACATACCGGCTATTAGGTAGGTGGTCATAATGTTCTGGCTGATGAGTGCAATTTTTTTTACTCTGGTTGCTGAAATTTACTGCGTTAAAATACACGAAAAATGTAAATGAACCCTTCGACAGAGCTGAAGCAACCCCGACGTAATAATGTAGCGAGGAGCGATAACACATTTTATATTACATTATTTTATTATTATTCTTTTGTAGGTGTGTTTTGTATGTGTTTTTTCTTTCTCCTTGGTCTTAATAAAGAGGTAGAAGCGGTGGTAGAAAGCTATTATCGATACATATATGACGGGACTGCATGGATCTTGTCTTCTCCTTCATGTTCTCAATGTGTAAGGAAAATAAAAGGACCGCACTACATTTTAGAGAAACATATAAGCGCAGACGTAACGTCTCCAGTAAGGAGTTGAGCAAACACCTCGCTGGTACCTCATTCTCCGTATTTGTTCGAAGCTTTCCAGAGTAGTTGTAAAAACTTATCTGCTGCTCGAGTGCGGGTGAAGTAGTTCACCGCCGCATTATGAGCCAACGTTCCGAGGCTTAGAAAGCGACAAGCAAATGTTCTTATTCTGGTGGAGACGTCGGGAGCAGTGGCGCCGCGCCGTGGCAGTAAAGGGAACGACCGTCTCGAGGTCGGTCCCTCGGCCGCCGTTAGCCAACTGCGATTTAAGTTTGTGAGGCGCTCGACTGGGAGCGATATCTCGCCGAGGCGACAACTCCGGGATCAGAGATATAACGCGTCCTAGAAGGGGCACTCCCAGCGTAGTCAACAGTCTACGTATAAATTCAGTTTAAACCAACGATCACCATTGTGGTCAGTAATGACCCCTGCGGGAAGATATAGACCCCCAGGCAGCACGCGATATGTACGAGGGCGAATCAAGAATTAAGTTACACTACCAATTTATGAAACCACCTACACATAGGCCACGCGCCTATGACAACATACAATGTAAGTGCATTTGCCGGCCACGCTGGTCTAGCTATGATGAACAGCGGGCCGCCTCTGCTGGCAGGGATAGCGCACCCCTATCCATCACCCAGGTGGTAAACATCAAATGCCCGGGTTCCTTAAACAATAAAACAGGTGACGTGGGGTGATGGTGGCTGCGAGGTAACGATGGCTGCCCTGCGCCGGGTGCTCATCCGTACATGGCACGCCTACAAAACCACAGGTCCTGGGAAGCCACCTGAAGGTTGTTACAAGGGGTACGCACGGTAATCTCTTTTCGAAGATAATCACTAAAATAGTATTAAAACAAATACAACTGCGCAGATATAACTACCGTGAAAATATATTTTTTGAACATTTCTTGATTGTTTGGAATGTTTGTTGAAGGATTAATTTTTTTTAAATGTTTGGTTAAATTGGTTTTATAATTTCAACCATAAGTGGTACGCTACATTGGGGTCTTTCTTGAAAAGGTACTAGGGAAATACTTTATGGGAACCACGGCTCTAACCTCATCATCTCATCCCTTCCGCCAATGCGACCTAAATATGTTGGGGGACGACGAAGTACATCGGACCCACAAAAGATGCGCTCTCTACGAATGTGCAGCCGTGTCATCAGATACAGAATAAGTCATGTCTTATTTTTATGTGACATGCAAAAGCTGAGAAATAGAGATAAAAGTGTCGATTGATTAATATACATTTAATATCTGGATGTTGTGGATCATTTTCCTCAATTGATGATAATATTAATAAATAAATTATGCCAAAGCAATTGACTTTTTTGTATTTATTGGTCTCCCGTACGCGTTTCACTTCTTTTGCAGAAGCATCTTTATCGGTTTTTTTCTGTTAATTACGTACAAAAGTTATAAGCAGGTTATGTTGTGTTTGGTATAGTGGAATGAATTATTATCTAACTTATAATCTACTTACATTTTGTGGTCTATTGCATTTCTTTTAGCTCCATTCTCAGCATCAGTGCTTTTGAATTTTTGGTGAGAAGTGTCTTCATTTCTTCATTATTCAGATTCACAACACTACAATTTATTGCACTGCACTATGTGTGTTTTTTTTTATTAAAAAAAAAAAAAACAGAACGACCATTCGCAAGTAAAAACACATAGTGCAGTGTAATAAAGTGTAGTGTTGTGAATATTAATAATGAAGACACTTCTCACCAAAAATGCAAAAGCACTGATGCTGAGAATCGAGCTAAAAGAAATGCAACAGACCACAAAATGTAAGTAGATTATAAGTTAGATAATAATTCATTCCACTGTACCAAACACAACATAACCTGCTTACAACATTTGTACGTAATTAAGAAAAATAAACCGCTGAAGATGCTTCTGCAAAAGAAATGAAACGCGTACGGGAGACCAATAAATACAAAAAAGTCAATTGCTTTGGCGTAATTTATTTATTAATAATATACATTTAGGTAAGTGTCGCAGTCGAAATGTTTTTGGTGATTTCACCGTTTGAGGAATTAAGTTACAGTTTAAAATAAAAGTACTGGCGATCTGTTAACTGTGTTCTAATCGGTTTAAGAAAGAGGTCCAGAAAGGAAGTTACAAAGAATTATCAGGTTGGTAAATGCCCAGAACAAAGGAAAATGTCTGATAATGTAAATAGTTCCTGGGTGACCGATCTTTCCTCGGCATCTTTCGATTTTTGTTCAACGTGTAAGATTTTGCGTGAACTTTGATTTAACTTAAACATTCTTGTAGAAGGCTTCCTAGGCACTTTTGAACGGTACAATTCATTACTCTGACCAAAGAGAATATTAACAAACATTGGTACGCTTACTGTTACCTGAAACTTCGACGAGATCAGTTAACAGCATTTTTGCGAGACCCGAAATACAAGAATTGTACTCTTTTTTGGTAAAATCGTGTTATATACTTGAAAATCAAAACTTTACCTACAAATGAAATTTCATCATAATCGCTAGAACCATTTCCGAAATCGTCCTATTTTACATCTCATAAATTGTTTTTAAAGAAAAATCCTATCGTTATGTTAAATAAAAATCTTAATACTAATCAGGTATTAATTAATGGTGCAATATTAGTGGTAATTCATTTAGACGAACACATCATCAGTGCTGAATTCATTCATGGCGATAAAACTAAGCTCATACCTAGCATTAACCTAACACCTTCTAATCCAACCGTGCTTTTCCAAATGATAATAAAACAGTTTCCAATAGAACTAACCGTCGCTATGACCATTAATATAGCAAAATGTCAGACGCTTGAAAGCTTGAACCTGTCTTTTCGAATGGACACTTATACGTGTTTTTTTACGCGTTCGTAAATTCAATTAATATTTATAATTATTTAAAGATTCATATGGTCAAAAACCAAACGATTACATTATAATCGCTAATATTGTTTTCAAAGAAGTTATGTAAAGTAAAAAAGTTTTAAAAAAATCACATCTACCAAAGCCAATATCTGTTTATTTAATATCTACTTTTTAAATGTTTTACAATTGAAAATGTAGTATTTAATGATAACGATTTTTTAGAATAGGACTGATACGACTCTTCAAAATAAAATACTTTTCATTAGTAAATATACTTGCATTTGCTTATTTCAATAAATATAGTTCTTTCCACATTGTTATATTGCGAATCGGTGACTGACCACGATACTGTGCGAAATATTCGCATGGGTCAGCTAGTATACAAGAATTGTTCGTTTAAAGATATTACGGTTCCTTGTTGTAAGCAAAGAGAAACTAACTATCAATAGGCTTTCTGGTACCTGAAACGTCTACGAGATGGCGTTAGAACCGTTTCCGAGATAACAAATATAAAAAATCGCGTTTTTTTGCAGGAAGACACCTATTTAGATAAACTTAAAAAAACAAAACGTTATCTAAATATGAAATTTCATCCAAATGGTTAGAGCTGTTTCGGAGACAGCAAATATACATATACAAGAACTGCTCAAAATGTATACAGAATCCATAAAAATGCTGTAATGTTGCGGCGTGTGGCTGTGTGCAATACATGTGGTCCCAGAGTTGAGCCTGGAGGTGGGCGGTTTTTCTAGTCGCGCACGCAGGACTCTCCAGGTTAAACACAGGGGTCTGGAGGGCTGCCAGCGCCGGCAACGAGCTGGTAAGCGTATTAGAGGATTAAAAATTCCGGCCCGGCCGACCGTTAAATCCCGCTTCCTGTCGCTCTCTCTGCCGGCAAGCGGTTAAACCGCAGCTCGCGTAGGCTTAAAAAAATAAAGCTAAGCGTGCGACGGGTCAAGCGGAGACCTTGTAGGGGTCAGGCGGGCGGGGAGGGGGTAGTTAGCTGGGCGGGTGGAAGAACCTTCCAGATCACACCTCCTGAGGCTGATAGATAGATAGACAGATTTTTTTTAATAACTGATAATGTTTCAGTACACTTCCATAATACAAAAAAGCCAATATTAAAGGCAAAAGAACATTACAAAAAATGCCCTTTCTGTATGATATAGTCACAGCATATACTCAGGTACAGGTATACTTACAACCTAACTTATATACAAACTACATAACAAAAATTACATTTTTGCTTCAAAATAGTGGCTTAAAACTAACACTAACGCTAAAAGAAATGGAGACTGCTCAGTAATCATTTTTAAACAATATCATACAAGGGAAAATACATTAAATTGCTATATACATATATATACATATCTATTTATATAAACATACACACTACATCTAATCTGTTAAAACAACGTCTGCAGCTAATGAAATATTTATCAGTCAATGGCTAAGATAGCACGTAGAGCATCCTTTTGCATCCAATAGATAGATAGATAGATATGTTCACTTTGATCCCATGTGAGAATAATCTCGGGATTGTGGAACAGTACATAAACTTATTAATAATGACAATTATATTACTATATAATTGATAATATTATTATATATTGATAACAAGATAGCTACAACCCATTAGTATAATCAATGTATTCTGTAATTTACAAATACAAACCCGAGTTAGTTACTACTTATTATGTGGAACAGTGTATACACTTGTTACCAGCATCTCATAACCAGTTATTTTCTTACCAACCACTTACCATAATAAGTTTCACTGTAATCTAAAACTACATATTATATCAAGTTAGTTACTATTTATGTGGAACAGTATACACACTTATTAACAATATCGATTATATTACCAATAACTCATAATTACTTAAAAACCTGTTAGTATGATAATTTTTCACAGCAATTTTTTAGTGCATGCTATCCCATATGAGTGAATTTTGTAAACAGTTTAATTACTACATTTATCAAAAGTTTCAGTAGAAAGAAAAACCATATATCATTTTAGTAATTGTGGACAACTTTGTCACCATCCACTTTCACACACCATATACAGTATTTCATAAGTCATTCTTAGTTACCAAATTCCAAGAAGAAAATTCTTTCTATCTAGTGCCGTTTACCTCTTACAAATAAACTGTGCAGGTTCTAACGGCCCCAACACATACCTTCCTACTAATTGCAATGCTTTATAATAATTATATTTGGGTCCAAAAGAGGAATACATCGATTAAATGAAAACTTACAAATTTTTTATGAATGAGTAATGTCTTGAATTGAATTGAGATGCTGCGCACTCTGCGATGGTCATTTTCATAATGATCTAAATACCCATTTCTTATTATTTGTTTATTATTTTCTTATATACTTAAAACGCTAAATTTCTGTTGGTTTTTGCCATTTACTAATTTTAATGTTCAGTTTCTTCAGCATTTTTGTTATTCGTCACTTTATAACGGCCCTCAGACTAGGGTTGCTAGATGGCCGGGAAATCCGGGAATATCCCGGAATTTTGTGTCTGGTCCTGTGTCCAGGAATTAAGCGTTACTGTACCGAAATTCCCGCATACCAGATTTTTTCTCAAACTTAAGATACCACGGTGGCCATGCCGCGCTCGCAGCGGGAGATGGAGGAGCGCTCCACGAGAGAAAATATATATATGTACTGTTCAACTATGACGTAGTGATTTTCAAACAAAGTTCAGTTAATAATATTACATATATATATATATATTATGTAGCAAAGTTTTTACCTAAAATACAACTTTTTTTAAAATTAATTTGAATATTTGTTTACTCCTTAAACATATCATTAGAATACCTTTCTAACCCGGCAAATGTCCTGCGAATTATAATCCTGTATCACTAAAAAAAAACGTTTTTAACCCCAGAAATGTCCCGGAAATTATAATCCTGCATCCGGCAACCCTATCTCAGACACAGACCTTTAATGAAATTGTAGTTCGTGGATTACTTGTAGCAAGCTGTGACTTGAGTAAATATTGTTGGTTGAGCGATTTTTTATTTCTCTTCCCGACGGCCGCGGGCGTCTGGGTTCGCGGTGGATCACGGGTCAGTTGGAGTGATTCAGAATTCCACCGGCCTGAGCGGTAGTGGCGGGTCTTGTTTCACGAGGAAGTTACATGTGTTTCTTTCTCCTCATAAGTTATTGTCACTGCTGTTACGTTCACGGTCCGCGACGGTCAGGTCAGCGTGCGCGGACACTGAAGCGAATTAAGCTTCTTATTTAACTGTCGGCGAGTCATGCCAAGTTTTAAGAAAATACATTAAGTGTGAAGAGTATTTTACAGCTCAGATCCAGTGCATTCAAGTTATATCTTGCTGAAGATAACAGCCGGTGTCACATTGCAGCCTGACCATTCGAGTCGACGCTAAATTTATAAGGTGAGCGGATTTCTGTTCCTTGCGCTATTGCTGGCCGGATCACTGCTGCCGAATTTCGGGTGCCTGCGGTCGGTGGGGTAGAGGAGAGAAATCGCTCACCAATTAATTACCTACGATTACGTTCCCTGCGAGAAGACACTATTTACACGTGGCTTTCCCCAAAATAGACTATCCACCGTCTAATGGTTTTGTATATTTTTCTTGTAATGCCTGCGATTTTGTGTAAATGAAATTTTTTTTCATGGAGATAAGTTGTGTTAAATTCTATGTGATATGTTCAAAAACAGTATTATACATGAAACATTGATTAAAAGTTTGTAATTCTAAGCACTGATGTGAGCTACGATGTTTAGAGGACGATTTGCACTGATTTGTGTGGATAATTTTGTGTGTAAATATCTTTAACTTTCATTTCTGTGCGTTTGATAATGATTATAAATTATTTTGTATTAATTCTGATTGTTTTAAATGTGACTTTTAGTGTTTCAGTATCGTTTGAATTCGCGAAATATCAAGCGGAAGTCTTTGAATTACTCTGGGTTTCTCTATAACGCCTATATAAGCGATCGGTAGAATAGAGTTAGCTAGTTGAGTTTTAGTTTTGAAAGTTATAATCGCTGGAGTATTTGTTTACATTTGTATGTAGTGTCTTTCTACGAAGTCCGATGTCTTTGATAAAAATATAAAAAAACTTGAGAGTGATTCTTCTAGAATTAATTATTTCATTTAAAACGAGACGCCTATGAACTTCCTCTGGTAATTTATTCTAATCTCTGTCATCGATATCTACTAAAGAACATTTTCCCACTCCCTTATGCATGAAATCGTGTGTCAGCTCCTGCCCATGGTGATCTTACATTTATCTTCTGTGTTGTAGTACCAAGTTGTATTTGCTATACAGCTGTAGGGATGTAACAGAGTTCATCCGCACCCACAAGTGCGGAACTTCCGTATGAAATTCTTTCTCCGCTTCCGTATTCGCAACTTTTAATACCGAAGAATTGCTGATGTTTTGTTTACATTACCATATATATATATATATATTATACTAGCGGGGTTCCCGGCGTTGCCCGGTATAGTTGGCGTAGATTTACAGCTTCCCTATTTTTATTGCCGCAATGAGAAACATTTGTACAAAGTTTCATAAAATTCACGTCAACTTTTTGTAAATTAAAGCAAACCTAGATTCACCCGCCTTCTACCAAGAAACGGGCGGATTGAAATTTATTTACACCTATCTTCATTCGTCCGAAAAGATTAATGTATATCAAACTTAGTTAATTTGGTTAAGAAATTGTATTAGTACATTACTGAACAACGCTAGATCATGTTAGAAACTCACATTTGATTCAATTGCGAAGTGAATGGATATACTTTTTGCTCGAAACGCCACATACATTAACTCCGCAGATACTATCTTTCATACAAATATCGAAAGTGAATCCGGAATAATATTATCGTAAACAGAAGACTAATGCTGAAAGCCACAGGCTTTGTACAGAGATCATGCTTAAAGAAAATCTCTGTTGTTTTTATGGCTAACTATGGCGTTTAAAAATTGAATAACCCGAATTAAAGGAAATAATACTTCAAGTTTTGTTTAGTGTGCAAAATTGTTATTATTGTAAAGTTATCTTATTGTTTTCATTAAAGGCTATGGTCAGAGACATTGTAGTTGTGCTTTTAGTGCGATTTGTGCAACATTTAATCCTTCCATATTTGGGATTTCTCTTCATACGTTCAGAATTTCATTTAATACTCCTGCGTTATTTAACGTTGAAACATAAGACATGCCAAACAACTGATTTGAGAATCTAAGCTTTAAAACGGTGTAAAAACTCCATCGAAAACTGCTCCGTAGTTTCCGAGTTTTTTAAGACCAATATATACAGTTTTCGTCTTATATATATATTCCTTTCTCTTGGTACGAGAATCGCCCTATCGGTGCTTGGCTAGTAAAAACGTGGTTACTTCATTTCTTATGATATTGTAATAGAAGTAACAATGAACTGAATGTTGTTGCTACCTAAGCATAAATTTACTAGTCTGAAGTTCCTTGTAAAGTAAAGCTGCCTATTCACGGTCCAAGTTGTAAGGCCTCCGTGCAGAATTTCTGTAGGATGCGCTCACCCATTCACGCTACTAGAAGGGGCCCAAGCAGTCCTTTCCACTCGTACTTTCTAGCGGCACACCAGTGTCCTTATCGCACACTCGTAGGGTGTTTCATCGAATCATGACACAACGCCATCGCTAGTTGGGCGGCGGGGAACCGTCTTGGTTGTAAGGGAGACCAACCATATCCAACACGTCCTGCATGTTGTCCTGTTACACCTTTTACAGCCCGACAAGAGTCCTATATAGGAAAATCGGACCATCGTAGGTCCTACAAGTTGTACTGTGAATGTGCCGCTAGAGCGGTGGAAAGGCGGGTGGCGGGCACGGAGATGTGCGGTGGCGTGGCCTTGTGCTTGACGCTTCGAACCGCGAACTCCGCAAAGTTCATATAACAAAGTGTTTTGCTGACGCGTGTGTAGTTATGTAAATAATTTAATTCACTTATTAGGTCATCCAACGTTTTCTGTTGTTGAAAGATGAGGCTGAAAATAATATGACTGTATTACATGAGAGTAGACTTCACGAAACTTAGATTTAGTGATAAAAATATACTTATTTTGATTTTATGTTTAGTTTTGATAAAATATTGAAATCTAAATCATTATAAAATTATTTTTCCGCTTCCGTAAAACAACCGCATCGGCGGATGTCGCGCGCTAAACATCCGCATTTTCAAAGATGACCTCCGCCATAACTAGTGTTGCAAACTGAAAAAAAAAAATCCAGCTTTGTGAAAAAAACTTATTTTTTTTTCTAAATTTGTATTTTTTTTTTCAGAAAACAATATATTTGATAAATTATAGTTTTATTAGAGGAACTTACATTTTATATGTGTGTTTTAAGTCATGCTGAACCATGTAATGTCTTACACAATGATTCATAAATGTATCTAAATAAGAAACATAATTTTATTCATCTAGTATCAGCACTACCAACACTAGTTCGGTCGGAATTCTCTGTTTCTTCTTCTGTTTCCTCTAGATCCATAACTTCAGAAAAAGTTACATTTTCTTTTACTGGTTGTTCTTGTATTGTACGCAAAAGATTCGAGATTGCAATTTTAAATTTTGAGCAAAGTACACACTGTGCATAAAGACTGCGCCGATAATTCTGTATCACGGTCTTTTAAGTTTGAATTTAAATCTATTATCATACAAAATTCTTTTTCAATCGTTGGCTTACGCCAGCGGTTGGGTTGCAAGGAAACGATTCAAAATTACTGACAATTTAATGACTTAGTATCACTATACGCTGAGAGTTCAACAACTATACGAAGATAAGGTAAGCACAATAAGTAATAAAAAAAAAGGAGACAAAAAACCGTAGATAAATTTAAAATTTCAAATTTTTTGAAAAAATCCGTAGGTCTACAGATAAATTTGTAGAGCTGGCAGCACTAGTTCAAATAGGGAGTATCAATCCAAACAACGGGGATTCCTTCTCGCGCAACCTAGCCTCTTCGGGAAGTCCCCGTTCGTAAAAGAAAACTTAAATCAATGTTGCCAATATTTTTTCTACTGAACAAGAAAAAATATAGTAGAGTTAAAAATTAAGATCAGTACTTAGTATAAACTCTAAAATAGTCATATTAAACGATAAATGCCTTACAAATTTGAGGTTTAGTATTAATTAAAAAAAAAAAAAAAACGTAATTTTATCATATTCACGTGTTTTTTTTTTTTTAAGTGAGAAAAAAATGTTTTTCCAACACCAGCCACAACCATAATCTGTTATTTTAATTTATATAACAAGATTACGTTGCAGTGCCTGTCAGAAACAAATGCATCCCACTTCCAACTGAAATGAAAGACAGAAATGAATAAAACTGTTATAAATGGACAGAATGCGTGCTGTAATTTGTCTTAAAACAGAACAGTGTATGCAATATTAATTAAAAGACGGTAATGAGCAATGCTTTGCGAGCTACAATTTTTTGAACGGGATTTTGGTAGTTTGGAATTACTAAACTTGTCAGTATTGTGAGCAGATGCTCATAAATATTTCCTAATATCATTTAAATCGGTTTATCCTGTGATTTTTAGTATTTCGTTTGAGTTTTAATTGTTTATATGCGATTTCTATTGTTGGAGCAATTGTTAGCGCTGCGAAAGAAGTGACTGTGTATTATAGAAAACTGTCGACTTGAAGATCGTTTAATTAAATGCTTAATGGAAAAGGATTTATAAAAGTTTTTAATGTGAAGTGTAAAATAAAAACTTTACTAGTGGAATAAACGTGACAAGATTTATTTAATGTGGAATGGATTATGTTTTTTCAAGAGGACGACTTGTATTAAACAGCAGCGAGGCAGCCACCGTTTGTCATTTTGGTTTTAATCCAGAATGCTCAACGGGCTACACTAAAGTAAAAAGGAAGCATTGATGGTTTACTATCCGAAATTAGATTGTTTGCAGGTGACATAATTCTATAGAAGCCGGCCTCGGTAGCGTAGGGGCTAGAGCACTAGCTCCGCGTGCCGAAGGTCGCCGGTTCGAATCCGGCCGCGGGCATGGATGTTGTGTGTCTGTGTGAATGTCCTGTCCGTCGTGTGGTGTCTATACTTAGTAATAATAACATACTGGAGAGACTATATCACTGGATGAGATAACATAAACACATCGAGCTGGCTGAATGGCTTAGTTGCCGAAAGCCATTAAAAAAAATCTATAGAAAAGGATCAAAACAATAGAGGACTGTAAACAGCTGCAGGATGATCTTAACAGGATATCTAACTGGGTTGGTAAACATGGGACGAAGATAAATGCAAACAACAATCAACTTATTAGATACACAGATATAAAAACTAAATGCAGTTTAAGATTATTAGGTGGGAAAAGAATTGCTTGTTGAAGATTTGGAATGTAAGTATCTTGGCATAAGATTTGATTACAAACGCAACTTGGCAAGCACACATTGAACAGGTGGTAGGAAAAGGTTTCAAAATCCTTAACTTGTTGGAGAGAGTGATGAGGGGATGTACGAGAGAAGTAAAGTAATTAGGTTATAAAACTGGTCAGACCATTGCTTAATTATGGTAGTGTAGTATGGGACCCACATTTTGAGTATCAAATACAGGAGTTGGAGAGGGTGGAAAGAAGGGCTGCTAGATTCGACGAAATTAAAAAAGAACGCGATTAGTAGCGTATAATGGAGATTATGCGTGGAAAGAAATTGATGTAAGAATTGAAAGTAATGCATGGAAGGGAAAAGATGACCATGCCCACAAGCTGGCACTTAATTTCAGGCACAGGGGTGTAGGAAGATTCTCTTTCGTAAGTAAGGGGGTCAGTAATTCGATTAAGTTACCAAAAGAATTGATAAATAATTTACAAAAAACGGTGAAAGAATTTATAGCTGAAATTTGTAGAGGACAACAGTAGGTGGGTACAGGAAATGGGGTGGGGAAAATGGGTGTGTATGGAAATTGCCATCGGAGAGTACGCTCCATTACAGTTACATTAAATTAAAATTACCTTCAATTTTGGCGTAGGCATCACACCACAAATGATGAAAACCTAATGAGGATTATTTACCTCGCACACACTTACGCAATACAATTACGGTAGCACTGACAATCCTCTAGGCTCTGAGATGGAATTTATCTATGAATATCTGTTGCAGGAATGAGTGACCGTTTAAGGTGGAGTAAATTCTGAATTAGCGCTATCATTAAATAACCAAGTTCGCTCAATATGGAGTAGCAAGCCGCAGCAGAAGGTCGGCTACTGAGGAGCAAGATTGCTCTCTACTTGTGCAGTTCCCTAGTGGACATGGTAAGATTGGTCCGTAATTGGCTGGTCCGCGATTCATTGTGCCCTGCAGAACAGCGGCTTAGTTAAGACTCGTTTTTGTGATGGGTGATGATGTGATAAAGCGTGGAGGAACCTGTCCGTATGGGTTGGTTTTCTGAATACCGTGTGTCCAAGGATACGTGAACATAAGAGTCATACCCGCCTGAGGCATCCCACGAAATCAGCCATTGCCGAACACCAGATGAAGAAGAACACGAAATACTGTGGGAAAATACAAGAGTAAGACAATGAGCATAACCAACAAAAAGAATCCAATTGTTCAGAAATACGAGGTAAACAGTTCAGTTATTGATGTGGTCGATTCTATGAAATATTTGGGAGTAACAGTACAAAGGAACATGAAATGGGACTTACATATTAATACGTTGGTAGGTAGAGCTAATTCTAGGCTGCGGTTCCTAGGTCGAATTTTGAAAAATTGTAATGAACAAACAAAGGAGATAGCGTACAAATCTCTTGTACGTCCACATTTGGACTATTGTTGTGCCATTTGGGATCCGTTTCGTAAGGGGCTGATTGAGAGTACAGAGAAAGTACAGAGAAGAGCCGCTCGATTCGTGACCGCTTGCTACAGTCCTTATGAAAGCGTTACGGAACTGATTAGTAAACTAGGCTGGGAGTCTCTGGTAGATAGACGACGCACGTTGCGTATAAACTTATTGGTAAACATGCGTACTCCCACTTTCACTTACGAGTGTAGTGAAATACTTCGTCCACCAACCTATTTGGGTCGGCATGACAGGAAAGATAAAATTAGAGAAATAAGGTGCCGCACTGATTCTTATATGAATTCCTTTTTTCCTCATACCATTAGGGATTGGAATGCACAACAAAGAGATTAGGTTTGGTGCTGAGCACACTCTGCCACCCACAGTTTTGTGATTTGCAGAGTATATATGTAGATGTAGATGTAGAAGAGTGCTAGCTGAAACCGAAGGTTTTGTACAAGGAAAAGAAAGAGGGGCTATTGAAATATTCAAACAGCCTAACAACCTCAACAAGGATGGTGGTTGCGGCCTTAGCCAGGCTTGGAAATGTGTGTTAGGTAAATAATTAACTCTGGACTCACAGATATTAAATCGTAGAAAGCATATCTCTGGATAATCGATAGTTTAGGACAATCGACAGTACAAACACGTAAACAACGCCGGCCTCGGTAGTGTAGGTCGCCGGTTCGAGTCCGGCCGAGGGCATGGGTGTTTAAGTGTTGTGTGTGTAAATGTCTTGTGTGTGTTGTAGTGTCCATGTGTCAGTACTTGATAGCAACAAATCACATTGAGCTGGCTGTATGGCCTCAGTAGTCGAATGCCATTAAAAAAAAAAAAAAAAACGTAAACAACGAGCCACGCCAGTCTCCAGCAGATCCCAGTCTGTAGCAGATTCGGTAGACGGCCCCTGAAGAAGATCTAAGCCCTGGTCGAAACGTCGGGAAGAAGAAGAAGGAGAAATATTTCAACGCAGCGTTAATCCCGTAAGAAATTTATATTAATCTGTATATTGTTTGTCGGGCTCTGCCAATCTTCCGATATCGGGAGTATCAGACCCAATTTGCCTACTTAAGTGGAAATTTGCCGGGCTCCTGCTGGATTGCCCCAGTACATTGGAACCGAAATTGGGTCGTTTGTTACCGCTTTTACACAACAAAGATAATAACACTATTCTATCCCGGTTACTATACAAACTACATACTATGCAAAGCCAACAATATTGCATATCAGGTCACAAAGAGTAATACTATTATTTATGATACTTAATTCTAATAAATGTTACATGATTCATTTTTTTTTCCTAATGTTATTGAAATACCGCCGTATTTGCAGCCGAATTTACTGTGTCATGTTAGATTTTGATTGGAGACACTCTTTTACCATCACATGTGGTGGAAAATGGCTGTGGTTTTTTGACCTTATTTAAAATCCCAACTAGATACTTCTGCACTATAGACTGTTAGCATACGATGCTTTTTGGTACTTCTGTGCGATGGGTTTGGTTGTAGTTTTCTTAGGTTGTTGAGTCTGTTTTATTTTTGTCTGTGTTCATCAATTCTCTTGTAAAAGTCTTGGGTTACTCTTCTGATTTCGTCGACAATTTTTCTTGTAGACGTTACCGCATGGATTTATTATGTTGCGGAAAATCTTGGTGAGTTGATTATTGTTTTTAACATCTGTTCTGTACCCGTTGTATGATTCCTATGTTTGTTTTTGATGCGGTGCCCCACACTTGGCATCCATACAGTAGAGCTGGTAATATGAGTGAATGGTAGATTCTTAGTTTCGTTTCCCTGATTAGGTTTCTGCTTTTTAGTATGAGATACATGTTGAGAAGTATGGCTATACCTTTTTTTTCTTTTCTCCTGTATGTGTTGGCAAAAGGTCAGCCCTCAGTCAAGGATAACTACTAGGTAGCGATTATTAACTCGCCAGGGAATTTGGCGACCCAACATTTGTAGCTGAGTTTCGAGGAGTGGTCGTTTTTTTGTAAAATATACTGCAACACTCTTATCTTGGGTTGGTACTAACTTTGTTGACCTTGCACCATTTTTATATCATTTTTATAGTTCACTGGAGTCTCTTGATATTAGCCGATTGTACACTTCCGGTTGTGTAGATTACCGTATCATCAGCAAATTGAGACAACTTCACGTTGGGTGCTGTTGGGAAATAGTTGACATAAAAATTAATTAGGAGCGGAGAAATGACGAAACCTTGTGGGATTTCAGCGCATATTGGATACGTTGACTATTTGTAGCCGTCAACCACCACGAAGAACCTTCTATTTGTCAGGTAGCTACCCATGAGTTTAAGATAACAGTCCGGAGTGGTTGTTTGTTGTCGTAGTTTCTGTAGTAGTTTGACGTGCCAAACTCGGTCATAGGCCTTTCCAACGTCTAGGAAAAATGCTGTAGTGGAACTGCCGATATTGAGGCCATTGCTGATGTCTTAGGTTAGCCGCAGCAGTTGGCACGTGGCTGACACCGTTGGTTGGAAACCGTATTGTTCCGTACGGATAGTCTGCTCTCTAGTTACTTCCTCCTGGAGGCGCCTTAAGACGATACGCTCCATGATTTTGGATGTAGAGGTAAGAAGGCTAATAATGTTACACGAATCAATATTAATAACAATAGTAAATTAACAACAATAAACGTTTGGGGTTTAGCGATAATGTTACAATGTGGAGTGGTAGTAATAGGCTGGTATTAATGTCACAAGTGGTGTAGGTCTATCTGAGAGGTGGTTGCGATAAGAATCTGCAGCCAGCAAGCAGGCCCTCCAGTCTCTCATGCTGCACTGCATGTTGAAAACAGCTCGGGAAGGCTTCTCTCGGCTGTTACGAACGAACAAGATAAAGACTTTACATTTGTCCCTTTATCCTAGAAAAATAAGGCAGACATAAGATGGTAAGTTTTGCTGAGGCGTTTTTACGAAATAAAAGTATGGTAAAACGTTTATTGATGGTATGCGTAATCGAGAAGTTACACGTTATTTCAACAGTACATATAAACTTTGCAGTAAGCGCAAACTTCCTGATGACGCGGGAAATCTGCCAATCTTTGCAGCAGCAGGTACAACAACAGCAACAGTAGCAACAATAACATTAATAATAACAACAATTGCTACTAGCCTACTACCACAATAAATTCTTTATATTTTCCTCTACTGAGAACAAAGTAGTGATTTGGGGAAACCATGGAGAATCCAAATCTGGATGCCCGGACGATGATTCGAGCCGGTGTCCTCCCGAATGCGAAGCCAGAGCGTCAACCGCTCAACCACCACGCTCTGTATTGTCAAGTGACTGATTGTGTCACTTGACAATGGCGGCAGAGGACCTCCGATGCGTGGTGGTATACAAACGTTCTTACTCGGCTAGTTAACCGATAATATTTCATCTATATACAACGCGGAAAAAGCCTCCCCTCTTATGGAGAGTAATGTGTGTATTTGAGCAGTACTTCGCAAGTTCCAGTATAGTCAGTTCTATTTTTTTAGTGCTATCTTCGCAGAGAAGTAAACCGCATAGGTCTACTAACCGCAAAATGGCAGAAGACTAGTCGAGAAAATGTGCTGCAAGCATTTTCTTTGTCTGTGTTTGTCAACAGAACACAACGTTAGCATCAGCCTAGGGGAGGGGAGTGATCAACTCGGTAAGTATTTTTCCGATGGTTCGCTCCCCCAGAACTTGGCGTGCATAATAATATGTTCGCCTTTTAGTTTTCCTACAACAGCAAAGCATAAATGTCTGAATTAAATTCCACAATTCGTTACGCCTATTTTGTTATTAATCTTTGGTGTAATGTTTTCGTTAACGTTTTCAGTTTGTCCTAACCTACTGCACTTTGGAAAACTGAAGAAATAAATAACCAAAAGTTATGTAGTCAAATAGTATTAAAGAATCCCAATGCTGGAGTGTTGATCTCTGTTGTAAAGCGAACTTTTGTGGATATCACATAAATAAATCTTGATCTGATATGTATTGTGATCTCTGGGACCTATCTTCTTTCTCGTTATGGGGTGTCCATTAATTACGTGAGGTGTTTTTCAGGAATAACGTAACCCCCCCCCCCCCCGGTTTTCCTTCCATGGTAAGATTTAGTAAGATCTCGTCGGATGCTTCCCCTCTTTTTATTAGCTCTCCTGTTTCCTAGGGCGTTTATACCCCACCAAAGTCGGTATCGGAACCGTTTGTAGACCCTTTTTTTAGTTCTACTGTTCTTCAAGAATTTATAAAAGATGACGTGTGATTTCCTTCGACTCTTCCTCCCCCCCCCCCCCCCCCCAAGTGAGATGTGGTGATGGGTGCCCCCTGACGAAAGAAGTACCTTTTCTTGTTCCGTTCCCAGGTCACGTTGAGTCACACGATGTGCCTTGAATTTTTAACTGGTGGCTTAAGCGTTCAAATCGTAAAAACTCCAGACAAAAAAGGTTGGTAGTTTTTGTGTAACCTGAAACCCTCAGAGAGAAGCAGTTCGCTGTGAGGTTAATAATAGGACAGATTGTCGAAATCGTATGCCTTAGGGTTCAGATATTAAGCTTGGTAAACTTTTGTAATTTCATTTCGTTCCAGCATTGCCTGAAGTCTCATCTGTTAATAAAGCCTTGCCTGTGTTAATTGATGTATCACCTGAGGTTGAGACTGGTATTTCTCTCCGTGTAGAAAGTGGAAGTTAGGCTTCAGTTTTCTCTCTGGTGGCCAGTCGGTCGTTATGTCAGCAGTCTGAAAGGGGGGATCAAACTAAATAGTTAATTTCACATTTAGATTCGAAATTTTCCAACAACTGATTTGGTGATTAAGGGCTGACATCAGCTTATAATGAATACTCGAAATCCAGCAAGCGAACCATCCTGCCTCTCTCTTTATATCTAGGAAGCATCTCTCGACTTTTACGAACGAACGAAATAAAGACTTTAAATTCAATATTCTATCCTAGGAAAAGAAGGCAGACAGGTGACAGCAAGTTTAGCTGTAGCCTGTTTTCGACATCCATCTCTTCAACTTCTACCCACTTATAAATGTATTTTAAATTATTTTCACACTGCGTAATTTTCTTTTCCATCTGAGCACATTCCTAGTGCAATTATGACGTCGATTCTAGACTCGCTCCTAGAGTTTCTAAGTAATTATTTTTAATAAAAAGTTTAAATGTCAGATACTAGTGGTTTTTTTGTTAGTATCTCTGTTAGCTAAGAATTACCTTTCATGTTAGAACCGATGCAAAGGAGAACATTTAGAACCAAGAATGTGGAGACAGTAAAGAAGAGAATAGGATGAGTTCAGAATACTGCTGTAGCTTGGATGAAAGTTGCGTACGTTATAAAATAATGTGCTGGATTATAAGAGAGAAAACTAATCGAACTGTCCAGAAATTATTAGAGCAATGCAGGAGAAATGTAAATGTTAAAGTTGTAATTAATTTATTATCAAGTACGCGGAGTTGTGAAATAAAGTTCTGTTCGGTGTGATGCAGAATGTTATAAGTGATAACTTAAAGTACGGATATTTTCAAGTGAAATAACGTTAATCAAGGCAAATTAGTACAAACATTTTCATTAAGAAGATAAGAGAAAAGAAAGAGGCTATTTGGAATTTTAATCTGACGTCTAGAATAATAGGTCATGTAAGCCAAAAGAGTCAGGCATTGGAATAAGTTACCAACAGAATTGATGAATAATATTTAATTAAAATTGGAATGGAGCGCACGCTCCGGTTGCAAATTCCCTACACACCCATTTTCCCCCCTTTCCTGCACCTACCTACATTTACACTCTACAAATTTTAACTTTTAATTCTTTCTACGTTTTTGTTTAATTATTCATTTCGCATGGTAACTTATTCCAATCCCTGTTACCCTTACCAGATAAGAGAATCTTCCCACACCCTTGTGCCTGAAATCGAGTGCCAGCTTGTGGTCATGGTCATCTTTTACCTTCCATGTATTAGTTTTAATTCTTACACCAATATTACTAGTATACCTGTACGTCATGTACACTCCCATCGCTCTCTTCACCCTCCTCCCTCATCCTCATCATTTTGGTCATCTAAGCCAAACAAATGACTTAAAGTGTGCTCATCCTGGCTGGAAGCAACTAAGAAGATATAACAAGGCAAAAAAAAAAAGAAGATTATTTGTGTGATACTCATTTAACTCGCATGATAACGTTTCGTAATTTCATGTAAAAGTAATAAAGAGGGGTCTTTTCTTTCCGAAAGTTTTTATAAGGTCTCTCCCGTATTATTATTATTAATTTAATTGCGATGGAGCTAACGCTGCGATGGCAATTGCCCTAGTCATCCACTAACCTTTTTATATATTTTTTTCAAAATTTTCTTTTATTATTGGAGAGAATTCCTCAATTTATTTTTCCGATTTACAAATTTTAATTTTAAATTCCTTAAGCGATTTTGGTAAATTATTCTTCACTTCACTTGTTATGCATGAAATCGATCGCCGGCTTGTGGTCATGGTCGCCTTTCCCCTTCGATGCACTATTCCTAATTCTTCGACCAATATCCCTCCAAGCCACATCGCCAACATATGTCCTGTACATTCCCAGCACTCTCTTCACCCTCCTCCTTTCCTCTAATGACTCCCAATCCAGCTCCTTTATCTTATCAGTTACTGACTGGGCCCTGCGATAATTTGCACAAACAAATCTAGCAGCTCTTTTTTCCACACCCTCCAACTCCTGAATTTGATAACTAAAATGTGGGTCCCAAACTACACCACCATATTAAATCAATAGTTTCACCAAAGTTTTGTAACCCAATTCCCCAACTTCTCTGACACATCCTCTCATCACGCTCTCCAGTAAATGAAGGATTTTGTAACCTTTTCCTACCACCTGCCCAATGTGCTCTGCCCAGTTGAGTTTATTATCAAACGTTATGCCAAGATATTTAAAGTTCAAGCCTTCACCAAGCAATTCTGATTCTGATATTCCAGCATACGTTTTACAAGATTTCCTGTAGCCGAAATGTTTAGTGTGGTTTCAGCGCACAAGGAATTAACTTTTGTTTCATTTGTAATTTGATCAGTTTATTTTTCATTTTTTAATTCCTTACTGTCGTCCCTAGTTCTTTCGGTGAGAAAAGGGAATGCAACACTTAGTTCTAAGCTGCTGTTTAATATCTTTGGAACCGAGTTTTGCTGACGGAAGTTGGATTTTCCGTGTTTATTCTTCTCGGATTCGTCGTTTAGTAGTTATGTCAAGGTCGCCTAAGTATAATGAAATGAAAGTTGGATACGTTTACGTGGTCAAAACACTTTTCATGATATCTATTTGCCCAACACCAAAACTACATCAATAACAAATCACACTTCATGTTCGTTCCATGCAAACTCTCCTTAAACATGCTCGTAGAAAAGATTTGCGGGGACTGCACGACTTTAGGAACCCACGCGAAATTGGTACTAACCTGTTGAAATTTGGTTTGATTGCGTCGTCAATATGTCCTCTTCACACTTTTGTGTTTTGCTTCGCGAAAAACTTGCGAAAAACTTGCGAGGAATTTAATAAAAAATGGCGAAATACGACAGCGACGCACTACCGTTAGATGCCGCCAACAGTGACAGTCTCTTAAGATGTTGGTTTAACCCTTTGTTGTAAATTTTCTTGCAGTTTCAGAATTTTTCCGTTGTAAAAAGAAGCACAAAATTAATAAATAAACCATTTTTATCCGAGTTGTAATACGGTGATGCCCGCCATCTTAATATATGGAAACGAGAAAATTAGATGAAAGAACCTTTTCCTTTTTAGCAACCATCTTTTAGACCATTCTTACTTTTTAATCTCATCAGACATAGTGAAATAACCACTAAAAGTAAGGCTTCACCCATGAGAACTCAGCTAAAGACGGAAGTAAAAAACGTGAGAGTGTGGCACGAGGTTTTGGTCAGTTCTACCTGACGTCTTGTCTGATCAAGTAAAACGTCAGTCAAGACGTTACGTGTAGACAGGTCTTGAGAATAAACAAACTGGTCTTAGTCGAGAAAGCCCAAATTCAAGAATATTAAGTTATTAAAACGTGCTCTACAATTCCAGGATAATTTATCTGTTATCCTACAGAGCACCAGACATTAAACCAGACTTGTGTGAATGTCGGTCAGAGGGGCTGAGTCAGCTGTGATCGATAGATCGAACAGGGTCGGCAGTCGACCGTAATCGAATAGTGATAGCGAGCGGCTCGCTTACGTCACGCCGCCGTGAGTAATGGCGCCCGTGGTGGGGAGTGCTGCTATTTGCCTTTTTAAGCCGATTACCGCTAATGAAATGAGCGCCACTTGGAGCGGCTGGCTCTTAGCCAAAGATAACAGCACCCACGATAAATAGTGCACTCGCTGTCTCGAACAACAGAGGTCAACACATCATCACCCGCTTCCTCTTACCTGATCGCTCTTACTTGGAAACCATCAGACATCAGGACGGAATTCGATCTCTTAAATATGTACATTGAAGGGACCCGCCATATCTATCCGTGGTACAGTCGTTTCGGTTGGGAGCGGCCATTCCCCACCTGCCCGAAACTGGTACTGACCTGTTGAAATTTGTTTTAACTGTTTCCCTCTCATGTCCTCTTCACGTTTTGCAGTCTAATTATTCGGAAAAGTCTCCACGAATTAATTAAAAATGCCTAAATGTGAGAGTGACGCGCAGGTATTATTAGATACAGCCGGCGCTGCAAAATCAGTGACAATCTTTGGAAATGTTGGTTAAATCCCTTGTTGTAATATTTTCTTTGCCGTTTTAGCTTCACTCCGTTGTAAAACGTCGCACAAAATTACAAGATAGAAAATATTTATCCCAGATGCAGTACAACATGGCTCGCCATCTTAGAATCGATACAAGGAGTCATGACAATCGATTGCTTACGTTGTAAACAAATGTACCGTTTCTGAGAAGAATGTCGCAGAACGAATTTCCCGTAAACTTATTTCTCTTGGTCCAGGCCGAATTTCAACCTAATCACGACCACTATGACAAAAGGAACCTGTTTAGGTTGATATGATCCCCGTACCGATAATTTTATGTCATTTTTGCACTGATGTTAGTCTAACATTTCGCGGTTGTTGTATGGTATTTCCGCATTTTTATTTTCATTTTTAATTTAATTCGTGGCAATTTTTCCAAAAAAGGATTATGCAAAGGGTGAAGAGGACATTATAACGAAACAAAACAAATTTCAACAGGTTAGTACCAGTTTGGGCCGTTCGGGAAAGTGTCCTACCATCCCTGGTTTTGACATATTCGCATGCAAAGAAACAAAAGAAAGGGGTCTTCTAAGCACCAAAATTATTGCCACAGGTTATTAAAAGTGAGCGTAGCTTTTGAGAAAAGGTGTTAGGTTTATAATTTTCTGACCGCAGTTTTTATTAATGTTCAGAAATTGTCAAATATAACATTTTTATTTTATTTCAATTTCATTTATATTTTTGCATAAAATTTTTTACAGAAAATCGCAATGCTTATTGCAGATACAACAAATGCAATTTCGGCCAATACTTCAACGATGGCTTCGTAATATGTCTCCCCCATACCCAATGAAATGTATTCAAGAGGCGAATCTTTTAGTAAACTTGAATAACGATCCGTAACCATTCGTAAATGATTACACCAGTCTTCAGGTTCATGAGGTAATTTCCGAACCAAATTCAGATGAAAGAACCTTTTCCTCTTTAGTAACTATCTTATAGACCATTGTTAATTTCGAATCTCATCAGACATAGTGAAATAACCACTTTAAGTAAGGCTTCACCCATGAGAACTCAGCTAAAGACGGAAGTCAAAAACGTAAGCGTGTGGACGCGAGTTTTTGGTCAGTTTTACCTGACGTCTTGCCTGATCAAGTAAAACGTCAGTCGAGACGTTACGTGTCGACCGGCCTTTAAGAATATCGAAGACTGCAGTACATTCGATTTTGCGTGAACCTTCAGTTATAAAAAAAGATCTGTTCCAGATTGATTGCGCATAATTTAACTGAAGCTCAAAAACAGGCTCGTGTCAATTGGTGTAAGGAAATTCTCAAAAAATTCGACTTAGGAAATGCAACATCCGTTTACAACATCATAACAGGAGACAAGACTTTAATAAATTCGTACAAGTCGGAAACCAAACAACAATCGACTGTTTGGGTGTTCCACCGAGCGCGGTGGTGCAACGGTTAGCGTTCTGACTTCGCATTTGGGAGGACGGTGGTTCGAATCCCCGTCCGGGCATTCAGATTTGGGTTTTCCATGGTTTCCCAAATCACTCCAGGCAAATGCCGCGATGCTTCCTTTAAAAGGCCATTGCCGAATTCCTTCCCATTTCTTTTTTTTTTTTTTTTTTTTTTTTTGTTAATGGGTGTTCCAAGATGAACCGAATCCAACAAAAATGGTTCTTTCGCGAAGCAGTTCCAAGGAAATGGTCTCCTGTTTCTTTCGTTGTAGTAGGCATCTCACCACCATTCCTTTACAGCATCGAAGAACACTTACTACTGAATGGTACAAAACAATTTTTTTGTTAGATGTCATCGATGCAATCAGGAAAATCCACCCAAAAGTTCGCATCATTCTTCATAATGACAATTCAAGCTCTCATATGACACGTCAAATATTTGACGGAGAGAAGCATCGAACCATTGCCTTATTGCCCACATTCACATGATTTATCGCCTAACGACTTCTTTTTGTTCCAGATTGTCAAACAAACAATGCTTGGGAAGCGATTTTCATAAACTCAAGAAGCTGCTGAGTCCTTTCAAAAACATGTTTTTGACTTACTAAAATCAGATTGGAAAAAAATATTTCAGGAATTGGTTCGAACGCATGCATAAGGCGAATAAAACAATAAAACGATTTGTACCTAATTTTGTTTTCTACTTGATTATTTTTGTGAAAACTTGAAAGCCGATCCTCGTAATAATAAAAACTTCAACTACATGCCTCTTGAAGTTTTGGTATTCTAGTATCTTCTGTTCTTCTTATATGAACATTTTATTCCAATCATTTTCGTTCTGTAACCCCATGCATGACGCGTTGAATGCTATATTTTAGCAGTTTGTTTCCTCGCTGACTTAAGTAGAAATTTCATCAAATAATGTTCATTTGCTTGAAAATGATGTAATCTAGATATTTGTTAGCTTAATATAACAACAGTATCGCTGTCCAGAGTATTTAAGAAAATCTAACGAATTTTAATTAACAAAAAACAACTAATAATAAATATGTCGATTTG